>JAGKTI010005248.1:20768-46106 GCA_018397915.1 Birgus latro | reverse complement strand
GTGTGTGTGTGTGTGTGTGTGTGTGTGTGTGTGTGTGTGTGTGTGTGTGTGTGTGTGTGTGTGTGTGTGTGTGTGTGTGTGTGTGTGTGTGTGTGTGTGTGTGTGTGTGTGTGTGTGTGTGTGTGTGTGTGTGTGTGTGTGTGTGTGTGTGTGTGTGTGTGTGGCGTATTCTCTGTTCCTTGCACCACGTTTGCCTAACACATGCAATGCACACAGTAGATTTCTCCACGAACATTCGCTGCACGACATACGTATATAATGTCATATATGTGTCGCTGTGTGGCGTATTTTCTTGTCTCTGACCATTATGTAACTTTCCGCTGTCAGTCAATGCACACAATATTTCTCAGTGAACACTCGCTGCACTATTTTATAAGTATATTTCACACTGAACCATATACAGTATAAAACGCTATCACATGATTCCATCCCAGCCTCTTCTGTTATTCCTTTCCCTACTGTATGGCGTAAGAGACCGCCTGTTCCCTTAGCAACTAATCCATATGTCTATGTTATCTCTGTGGCATAACAATGCCTGCTATGATAGGTCAGTTATTTCACTAATCCAGGCACTATATGTTTCACAGATGTAAGTAATGTCTTCACTATAAGGGTAAAATACATCATTTTACAGGCAGGGTGAGTGGAAACCCTGCTATAACAAACCAGACTCTGCCTCTAGGCCTAACAGCTGATAACGGGCCCCAATGCTTTACAAACAATATATCTATGTTCAATAGACACAATCACTTCACAGTATAGGAAAAAACACTGTACAGTCACAATATTTCAATAATGGCAGAATCGGGTGGGAGGGGGAAAATGGCAGATTTAAAGGGACAACACAACACAGCACGACCCTGCTATCTGGCTGCTAGTGGAGCACTGAGATTCTATCACTACGTACAGGCACATAGGAGTCATTGCAGTGTTGCCAAAGTCTTACCTCGGGAGAGACACGTGGCTGCTAGAATGCTACAAAATTTGACGCAAATTGACCGAAAACTTATTTTTTGGTTAATTTTTTTCGCATTTTCACGCGATTTGCGGTCCTGTGCTTTGGCACACCACACCACATGAACGCAAATCGCGGTACCATGCGCGAAAGGGTTAATGAGCCGTAACCCTCAGCCACTCTGCTCACACTGTAACTGTTCCATGGCTATCTGTCAGCATTTTCTTGATTGCTCGACTACTCTCCAATGCTGTCTCTCAGCTTTTCCCTTCCTCTCCTTTCTGCGACAGCCTCCACTTGTTGCTTGGTATTCTAGGTGACTCCCACTGTTTCTTTTTCCATTATTATCACTTCCCATCTTGCATTTAATATTTCTCTCTGCCCTATTCAATCTTATTGCCATATAGCAATAGACTTGGTGTTAGTTCTTCATTATTCCTTCCTTCTTTCCTTGTGTATAAAAAACGGTATTCAGTGTAAAAGTACACTGGAAACACATTGTTGTGGGTGCTCAGGTGGCTGTAGCATCGCAAAGTAGGTAACTGGGATTCTTGCAATGACCACCATTCTGTCAACATAGTCTCACAGCCCGTAGTTTTATGGTGACATGTGAGTGCTGAAATGCTTGTCCTGCATCATTGACATCTTGCTGGCAGCAGGGAGGGTTGCAATGGCTCAGGATGGAGGGATAGGCAATGGTGGTGAAGTGGAGGACTTGATCTCAGGAAGTGACACTATGTACACTGACCAACTGGTAGGAAAACGGTCCCTTTCAAACTCGGCTGATGAGGGTAGGCTGGTAGTGACTCACTTGGGGAACCTTCTGAGGGTGTCAGTGTTGGTAGCAACACCTGCAGGGGAAGGATTCTGTCCAGATGAGGCCCAGATGCAACCAGGACTGGTGACATACATCAGTCCTCAAATAGTGCCCACATTTTTAATAACCCTCAGCGCCTCACTGATGCCATCAGTGCCTCACCCTTTTGGAAATACTGTACTGCATTGAGGGGAATATTTGTCCTCTGGGTGATGGTTCCTTGGTTTGCCTGAAGATCTTGACTGAGAACTTACCTGAGAGATCAAGCCAGCCAGAAGCCATGACACTCTTTGGCAAATGGATCACCTGCCACCATGTCCGTGCCAAGAATGACCCATCCATCAGGTTTGGGAAAATTAGGCCCACGTCACCAGACCTGAATGTTTCAGCTCTGGTGAGCAAGCTTCAGGCAATGGACCGCAGTTGCTTGGTGCTGTTGGAGGCATCCCAGATCCTGATGCGATTCCTGGCCCCTGGGGCACAGCATTATTTACAGTGGGTGCTGCTGATGTTCAGGGGACCATTATCATCTTCAGTATTATATGGGCATGTGTCATTCTCTGTAAGTGAATATGCACCACTGATTTTCCATTTCAACGACTGTCATCAGTTCGGTCACCCTAGGCTGTCCTGTAGGAACAAGACCAAGTGTTCAGTGTGCAGAAGCTACCATCCTTTTAAATCAGGTGAGGCAGAGGGGCAGCCATTTCACGGAGCCCCAGGTGTTATGTATGTGGTGGGGACTACACGGTAGTCCCGACGATGTGTGGTATACTTAGAGGCTTCTGACTTGTATGGTACTGTATGTGAAGATGGTGTGTCCTCAGTGGACGTCAACAATAGACTTCATGTGGTGCATGCCACACTTAGACATTCTGTGGTGCCCAGCCCATCTCCTGTCTTTCATGCCTCCCTGAGATGCCAGCATAAGCAATAGATTGAGCAATATCTGTCGATCAGGATCAAGAGGACAGCCCCAAGCAGGTCGAAGACATGGTAAGCTTCTCCCCTAATATGACATCTCAGGCTGAGGTCCTTGTCCACATCAATGGTCCTGCCAGGAGAAGGGCTTCTTTCTACCAGCGACCATCTCATCATTGATGCCAGGCCTATTCATCAATGTCTGAAGAGTCACAGTGGGATGCAGGCGTGCACGTCCCTACCCAAGCCAGTGATGACTAACCTCCTGCCCCTTCTGTGAGACCTCCTCAGACATTGTCTGCTAACCAAGCCACTGGTTCCCACCCTGCTTGTAGTCTGCACAACCACCAAGACACTGCCTAACCGAGTGTTAATGGTGAAGTGGGTATTGGTGGAACCTTCTTCAAGTTTCTAAATGAAGTCCTGGATTTGTATCAGAAGGGTTGGTCCTTCATAGGTATATGTTCATGCCTAGACACAACAAGCTTGACTTTCATGCTGTGGAATGTGAGGTCATTGGCATGTAGGACCCAAGATTTAAAACTATTGGTAGCTGATAGAGACCCCTGTGTGGTGGAAGTATGTGAGACCTGGATGCAGTCCCACTTACAATATCACTTGGGTGGCTACTCTGTCTTACGATCTGACCGCCATCGGGAGAGGGGTAGAGGCTTATTCATAGCTGTGCGGAAGGAGTCTCAGAGTGTGAAGTTGCCACTAACCTCTTTTCTGGAGGTGTTCACTGTCAGAGTGACTCTGTGCTCAGGATGGATGTTGATTCTCCTTTGCTGTGACCCATGCACCCAGGAGAAGTTTCTACAGTATTCCCAGCAGCTGCTAACCCCGTTGTTCATCATGAGTGACTTCAGTTCTCATCACAGTTGCAGGAACCCTGCCCAGGATGCTGCCAACTCCAGTGGATCATCACTGTTTAAAGCTCTTTCGGACTCCCCATGCATTGGATTCCTCTCCCCTCCAGGTCTTGGCACACGTCGTGACCCCCCACACAGGGAGGGCTTCCCTATTGGACCTCTGCCTCGGGGATGCCACCTTTCAGCACCTTGAGGTGGAGGTGGGCCCATACATGGGCAGGGATCATCTGCCACTATTTTGCAGTTTTCATAGGTTGTCACCAAATTTGTCCAGTGCGTGTCTGCCCCACTGGTGGCTGCAGGGTGACAGATGGCCAGCTTACACAACCAAGTTATTTGTATGCTTCCTGGGTAGCTGGGGCTCTCTGGGATTGACTGCCCAGTAATTTATTCACCTTTTGGTGGAGGCAGGAGGCCGTATTTTTTGGCGGCCATCCCGCTGTTGCTTACAGCCAGCAGGGGTTCCATGGTGGACAGAAGCATGTGCTGCAGCAGTCAAAGCCCATCATCAAGCCTGGCATGCCTGGAGAAGACTTACGTGCACAACTGTGGGGGAACATATCCGCCACCTGGACACTGCATGCACGCGGACAATCTTGTCGGAAAAAGTGAAACACTGGAACTCCTTCTGTGCAAGCCTCTCTTTCTCCAGTTCCTCCACTTGGATTTGATGGTTCTTTTACATGTTTTAGCCTCCCACCCACCTTGCCCTTGTCACCCACCTATGAGGAGGAGATACAACGGAGTATCTCAACACCACTTGCCTCTGAACTGGATTGCCTATTCTGTGCCTTTGAACTGACCTTGACACTGGCCACCTTACTTACTGGTCAGGCTGTAGACCCAGACATGGTGGTCATTGAGTTCCTCCAACACCTTCCTCCATGGCTGCAAGACAGCCTTCTGGTCATCTTCAGTCACAGTGGCTGTCAGGGTGTGTTCATGAGTGACTGGAAAGAATCGACACTGTTGCTAGTCCCCAAACCAGGACATGGCTCTACTTCCCCATTGTCCTTTAGGCCCATAGTCCTGCTATCATGTGTGGGGAAGCTGCTGGAGAAGATGGTTATGTGTCACTTCTCATGGTGGCTGGAATCCCAGTCACTGCTGTTGGAGGAACAGTGTGGAGTTTGCCCTTGCTGGGGCACCATGGACATCCTATGCCAAGTGGAGCACTTGGTTCACAATACTTACAGCAGTGGTGTGTTTATGCTCACCATCTTTATTGACCTGAAGGGGGTACTTGACTCAGCCCCTCACCTAGGTATTTTCCTGAAGCTCTCATGGCTGGGGGTCACTTGTTCCCTTCTAGCATGGTTCCGTGATATCCTGTCGAACCACAGCTTCAGGATATTGATTAGTGGCGCCCTTTCCAGTCCACGTGCAGGTGGTTGATGGACGCCTCAAAGATCTCTTCTCAGCCCCCTCCTCTTCAGTATGATGATGTCGAACCTGCCTTGCTTTTCTGATGCTACCTACCCGGTTTATGTTGATGATGTCATCATTGTCGGCCAGGTGGCTACCTTTGCTGAGGTCCGGCGATGTCTTCACTTAGCAGTGTCCAGCTTCAAGGAATGGGCCCACAGGTGGGGTTTGGAGGTATCTCTAAAAGTGCAGTGATGGCCTTTACATTGCACCACCTACCATCACAACCAGCTCTCAAAATGACACTGGAAGTTGTGCCAGTAGTCAGGAAACATACCCTCTTGATCTTCATCTGGATGGCCCAGTCCTTACCTAGAGCCAGTGTGTAGAGTATTTGTGGAATTCTTGTCCCAGGTGGGTGGATGTCATGAAGAGCCTGGCAGGATCATGCTGGGGTGCCAGTCATAACCTGCTCTTGGCCTGTTTCAGAGCCACCATACTTGCCAAGTTGAACTATGGATCTCCATTCTGTGGCTTGGCTTCCAGCACCTGATCTACAGAATACAGCTCTGAGGGTAGCTGTTGTAGCATTTTGTTCTACTGTATCTCAGCAGGCAGAGAGTGGTGTTCCCACCCTCCTCCTCTCCAAGATGAAACTTACCTACAGACACTTCTTGCCATCCAACAGGCTTCTTCTCACCACCTGTTACCAGCTCTTCATTCCACAGCGGGGATTGACCCTTTGGATCCAACTTGGCCCATCAAGTCCAGACAGCCCCTGTTAATTCGGGCTCTCCAGGTGGACTGAACTCTGTCACTCCAGCTCCGAAGTTTTTCGGGAGCTGGTGTCTACCACCTGTGTGGGACACCTGAAAATCTACATAGACAGCTCCCACTCCCCAGCCCTTGCAGCAGCGGTGTATATAGTGGATTTATCCATTTGTCAAACATGGTGGTTGGATGCCTTCCATGATAATGTAGTAGTAGAACCCTTTGCTGTACTTAGACCCTTGAATTCTTCAACTCCCACTTTCAACTTCATCATCTCCTGATGGCCTTCTGCAGAGCAGGCTGCAGTACTGATCTGGGGGATCACCTTTCCACAACACAGAGGCCACACCGCATAACTCATCTAATCTCCCTTGGGCTCGTGCATTTTCCCGTGTCTTGGATATGGTACTCACCATATTGCATATCAGACATGTTGGCCTGGCTTCTCATCTCCACTGCCTGAGACTAGTCCCAGACCTTTATTGCCAGTGATGCAGAGACCAAGAGGAGACTAGCACACTTCATATTACACTACCCTCACTTTAACTCCATCCGAACTAATTTGAGAAAAGATTGTCTGGTTGCCGTAGGAGTCATCAGCCTGAACCATCAGCTGTGACATCATGTCTTTCACCACATGTTTGTCTTCTTCAGAAGATTTGGAGTACTGCACTATCTCTGGTTGAGAATTTCTTTTCACGAGCCCCTGGGAGGGCTCCCCCATGCTTCCAGCCAGTGACAGTCCTTCAGTCAACACCAAGATGAAGTATACTGATGCCATAGTTATCATGCATAATTGGTGCCAGACTTGGAGCACAGTAACAGAAATGTGTGATAACGAATGTGCAGAACCTATGGGATGTATCCTAACTGGTAACAGGCACACCAAGTGCAGGTCCAGATTTTTCCTTTAACCACAATTTACACCCACTAAATACATACATACTGCAAAAATGAATACACAGAACCTGTTGGATTTATCCCAATTGATGCCAGGCACCACAAGTGCAAGCCCAAATTTTTCTTTTAACCACATTTTACCCCCACTAAATACATACATACTGTTATGGTAAGTATCAGAAACACACATATGCATGGTTAGGTTAATAGAAAGTGATGACAAGGGCACAATAAGGAAGAAACACGTACTGTAGAGACATGAGATGAGCTTGAGGTAAGGGGTTCCGAGGCTAGGAGGTGGGGAGTTAGTGGTCTCCACCACCTGGTATTATCCCCTCAACTTGGACCTTATCGTGGAATCCCTCAAAGCCATCAGAAGCCACAGATACTGCATCATCGTTGTTGGCGAAACCAGCTCAAGTGCACAGTAATAATGTTTTTTATCCGAAAAATGCACCATAACAGCAGAAGTGCAGGTTTTTGTGTTGCACTGGTAACGAGAACTGCTGTAACCAAGGGACCACTGTATAGGTAGTCCTCACTTGGGAACATCTTCTCAGTGCACTTAAGAGGTTTTCTAGCACCTCTTCCTTAACATTTTATTTTGCGTATGATGTTAAAGCCATTCTCATTCATGTTATACAGTATATGGCTCTGTAATACAGTATTTACATAGACAGAATAAATAACATATGAGCAGTGCCTGAGGGAGGGGGTGTCAGAGGTACCTAAACACAAGGACCAGAGCCCTTGGGTAGGTGAAGAGGATGTTGGCAAACAAATGAGGGGCTTACTAATACTCTTCTGTAATAGATAATCTTGATCAAATAAGTTTGATCTTTTGAAACAGGAGTAATTTTTTTTTTTTTTTTAAGGAGTGGGTTACTGTTAGTACAGCTGAATGGCCAGGGGCCTAGCTGAATGGCCAGGGGCCCTGTTGTTTCCTAGAACTAGGGCCCCAAGGTGTCTCTCCCAGTCCCTGCATACAAGGGATATTTGACATACCATATGCAGAAATAACTAGGTCCTAAAGTCAAGGATGTTTGTAGGCATAATGCTATTTTATAAGAAACAGTTGTAAGTGTATATGCTTCTACTTCTTGCTTGAGAGGATTCAAGTACAAAAAACACCTTTTTGTGATGACTTCATAATAACGAAAAAAAAATTCTGAGAAGCAGTTTTAATTGAAGAGTAACTGTAGGAAGCTAATGATTTGTGTGCTAAATTTGTAAATATGTAACCTATAATGTAGTGTAATGTACAGTACAGCAAATATATATTACACTATGCTCAAAGGGGTTGTTATCAGACATGTGCCTCCCAGCTGTGTTGTTCTCCATCTTGGTTTGGGGTACATAACCCATCGTCGTTTTTGTGCCACCATGGTACAGTGTTGGTATGTTGTGATACTGCAGTGAACCCATTTTGTTTTTCTAGTGTATATTGGCTAGGTGTTAGGCCTTTCATGGAGTCTTCTGTGATGGTCTCAACTCCCAGGACACCCAGGTAGAACTAACCCCTGCCACCAGGTTGGCAGTGCTCCTGGCAAGAAAGTGAAGATGATTTCTGCTGCTAGTGATGAGGGTGGAGCCCCTGAGAAGTGGATTCAGCCGTGCTTTTTCTTGGAAGGAACAGTATGCAGGCCCGTGGCCTTTGGTTCCTTCTTCCTTGCATTAAAAAAAAAAAAAAAAAGATGGCGATGCTACCAGCGAAGCTTGGAGCCCTGTCTACATTGGAAGGTCAGCTGACAAAACTCTTGTTTTTTAAAAATCCCAGCAGGACAACATCAACAGGTCTCCAGTGGGTAAGTACTTCGTTGAGGGTTCACTTAGGGTTTTAGGAAAGGGGTCAGCTATTAGATTCCGTTGTTTCCTGGTGATGTGGCCAAGATGACTGTGCTTCTTGAGTCCTACACCCAAATGGGGGACTGCCCTGTTAGGTGCTGGTTGGCTCACTCACCTTCCAGTGGCAAATTTTTGTATGGGAAAATTAGGCCTGCCTGTTGCTCCTGATGTCTCAGAGGAGGCACTCTACGTTACCTTTGTCTTGACAACTGTTCCTCCCAGCTGGTTCAGGTCACCCACCTCACAGGCCACTCTCATGGAGGTGAGGACACAGTGGCAGTGCGGATGGTGCAGCTCAAATTCAGGGTCCCATTGCTGGAGGAGGTTGTCTTTGGCCATTCCCGCTACTTTGTGGGAACTTAGGTGTTTCTCATCCTGAGGTGTTATACAGGTCATCACTTTGGGTATGACGTGATCCTCTGCAAAAACAAAGTTAGGTGATCTCTGTGTAGTAAGTTCCATCCTTGCAAGTTACCACTGGGTGGTCATTGTTCCAGTGACCCTGTACTGCTTTTTCTGAAGTGGTTTACACCCAGTTGTCTGCAGACACCTGCCATCCATGATGCTGCCAGAGCCAACACTTCAACCCTGTCTGGTGTCAACATCTGTCTGCATGCCCACAACCCAGTGCCCATCCCAGCCCTACCACCCTAATACCAACTACTACGGTACTCACACTCGGACATCCTGACCTTCAGGAGGGCCTTACCTATGCAGTGGTGGTCAGCAGCCATTTTCAGCATCAGATGACCTAACTGACACTTCTGTTGGTGAGTCTGCAGCTGGACTCGGTGAGGCAGAACACATGGTTGTTGTGTCCTCCTACCTAATCTCCCATTCCATGGTGCTGCTCCTCCCTGTCTCTTCTCCCATATCATCATCCCCACCTGGCTCAGACCTATTCCCTCAATGCTGCACACCCCTCTGGTCACTCCATCCGGCCTGATACCATGCTTGTTACTTTGCCAGCCATTTCTGCTTCATTGTTGGTTACTGCTACTGTCCCCACACCAGCTGAGCTGTGTGTCATTCCCCCCAGCTCTCATGTGATGGGCTCTGTCCCTGAAGGTTCTCTTGCTCCTCCACATCAGCCAGTATCAAGGACAGCTTTTGTAAGCCTCCCCACATGCCAGCTGTTCAGGTGCCCATTCCTCTGAGGCCTTTGTGGACCTCCTGCTTGCAGCCCTGTCCAGGTATAGAAATGGACAGTCTTGGCCTTCTCCTTTTCCCTGGCTCTGCTCTGCGAGCCTTATCACCTAAGAAAGTGTGTTGCCCGGATTTTGTACCCAATGAGTTTTCCTCCATCCTCCCCTCTTCTATCAGGTCTCTCACCTTGACATCTTTAATGACGGCTGGGTGTCGGGGGTCATCCCTTCTCGCTGGAAAGCCTCTCACCACCTCCCATTTTCCCAAACCAGGGGGTGGACCCTTCTCCAGCTTCGTACAGACCAATAGTGTTGCTATCCTATGTCGGGGTGCGTGAGAGGATGGTGTGCTGCCAGCTCTCCTGGTGACTTGAGTGTGACTGCTGTGTCCAAGGTTCAATGTGAATTCTGTTCTGGGAGGGGGGATATTTGATGTCTTCATCCAGTTTTACCATCATTCACCAGACATACTGTCACCAGCAGGTACTCCTGGCTGTCTTTGTGCATCTCCAATGACCCTTTGGCTCTGCTTCCCACAACGGAATCCTCTGTAAGTTGTGTTGCCCAGATGTCATGCGATATCCACCTGCCTGGATCTGAAGCTTTCTGGAGGGACCCCGTTCAGACAGAGAGTACCACAGGGATCTGTTTGTAGGCCCCATCTTTTTAATGTCTTGATGCCTAACCTTCCTCACCTTCCTGGAGCGACCACCTTGGCCTATGCTGACGATGTTTACTTCCATCCTCTGCAGTGCTGTCTTATGGAGGTCCATCACTGCCTCCAGCAGGCTGTGTATGCTTTTTCTGCCTGGGAAGTAGATTGGGGCTTCATGGGTATTGCGCACAAGAGTGTCCAATGTACTTCACCCAGTTGAAGCTACCCTGTGCTAATGGTTTGGCTTTCTGGGGAGCCTCTCACCCTTTCCTCGGCCTCTGTCTGGATGGCCCCCACCTCACCTGGGCCCTACACTTAGACTGTCTTCGATCAGCATGCCATAGGTGCCTGGATATCATGAACTGTGTTGCTGGAGTTTGCTGGGGTGCTGATCAGACTACCCTCCTTCACCTATTTTTGGCATTTGTCCAGAGCAAGCTCTATTATGGTTCCTCCCTTCATGGGTTGCCTGCCCAGACTCTCCTCAGAAAGTTGGACATTGTCCAGAACACAGCACTTCGCTTTCCCGGTGGTACCATCAGGTCCATCCCTGTTGTTTCACTTCACACAAAGTCTGGGGTGATGCCTCTCTCTATCTGTTGCGTGAACTGTCGGCTGCTCCATCGTATTGCTGTCTTTCACTCCAGCCACCCAGTCTCCTCCTTTTACTGCCTTCCCACGGTCCTTTGCCAGTCCCCTGACTGGCCATGAGTGCAGTTGCATTTCATTATCAGCAGCATCCATGCCTGCCACATCATACCTCTCATTCTTCCCCAGCCTGCCCCAGTGGCTCCTCTCCCCCGTCTCCCCTTGGATGGATTTTTCTATGATTATCTCCCCCTATCTCTCGGTGATGATCTTGAAGTCAGCTGATGCAGCTTTGGGACTAAAGCTCTTTTTTTTTAGCATGGACTCCTCTTTTTATGGGAATACATCTAGATTTTACACGGATGGGCGCCACTCCCCACCATCGTCTTTTGCCTCGGTGGCCTACTTTGAGGACCTTTGCCACTGCCTCCGAGAAGGCAGTGCCCTTGCCACTGCCAAACTTGGTTTTCAAGGACCTTAGGCATACGGCCGTTAGCCCTTAACCCCCTCAGCTTGGTGACATCATTTTCAGTTTAATCTCGCTACCACCAGACGATTATACAGTAATCCCCTGCCAGCCATGGGGTTCATCAACTGCGGAATTCACTTGTACATGGTAATATATTTGTGTACCAAGTCACCTACCGCAGGTCCTTGGTGTACGTACACTCGGTTTGCAGTGGCTTCCACTAGGTGGCAGGAACATTCTCCCATGCTAAGAGCTTTCTTGCCTTCCAGTTCGGTCTGTGTTGTTACTGAAAGCAGACTGAGTAGGTGTGCCATTACAGTATCTCTATCCATCAGTTTATCGCTTGTCCCATTGTCATCACAGGCCCTAAATGTTTAGTGAGGACGAGGATAATGACGAGGATGACAGCAAGGAGAGTAACAAAATTAGATAAACTTGCTTTAAGCAATAAAAGCACTTAACCCCTACACGCCTGGCGTTTTCCGATGCCGCACGCTTCTCCCTAGAGGGGATTTCTGTGATTTTGGAAAAAATACCCTTACTTCAAATCCTAATATCTGCCAAACTATAACAGCTAGAGAAAAAAGTAAAAATACATAAGACTCAACAACTCCTCTTTCAAATGAAAGTACCCCCACGTCTCCAGGTAGTCCCGTCGATGAGTAAGGATAAGTTAAAGTTCAAAGGGTGGTGGGAAGATGCTTGCGGCTATACATGTCAACTGGCATTACTTCGCGCCCAAAATTGTGACGGCTATACATGTCAACTACCGCATAACGGTTAACCATTTGAGTTCTTTTTCTTTCTGATAGTCTATTATATTTTTGGTATGTGGAATGGTAAATAAACGTTTCTTGTTAAATTTGTTTCCTCATTGTTGTCAGTGGTTCTGCTGTGACAGCTCATTTGATTCATCTGCATAATGGCAAAAAGAACTGTCCAAACCTAAGTACCTCACCTAATCTAGCTTAACTGTACTAATAATTTAACCAAACTTAATCTCCAGTTGGCAAATCGTTGAGTACATTAAGTTTCTTTCATTGCAATCGTAGGTACAGTGTAAGGAACGTGATGATAATAACGGGAGTAATATTTCAACAGGAAAAGGTAATTTACCACCCCGAAAATAGTCAGAAATATATAGAAAACAAACTGCAGGAATCTGAATTTAATTGGTAAGGTCTTAATGTTGCTTAAAGTAAATCGTACACTTATCGAAAATCACTCTTGCTAACCCTAGCAAAAGGGTGCTCATGGCCAGCTGTCTTGACTTCTTCATGGAATTGAGTGTAAAATACAAGCATCGATTGGACACGTTTTTGGCTTCATACAAACAGGTGTAGAAAGGTCTCCAGAACAAAATGAAGCAACCATCTATCCTGTGCTACATCAACCCATCATCCAAGTCAGCTAATAGTGGTCCCCAGCCTTCCACCAGCACAGCACTCTAACCAGGTGATGACCTTCATAATTCTAAAGCTGTATGTAAATCACTTTCTACCATACTTTTGTTTATTTGTTCATGATTACATTTGGTACTAAAATGCCCAGGATGAAGCCATCTACTACAGTCCTCCCTCCAGCTACCACAGAAAACCACCTCTGAGAAGAGGGGAGGCAGCCTCGCCCAAGCACCAGGATCACCACCATACGAGCTTTCAAGCCAGAGGGACACAGGAACCATGCACACACCACCACTAACCGCCCCAAGCCACAGCCCACCCGCTGTTGCGATCAAAGCCTTAAGTACCACAAAGGGCCCGAGCTCTTCAGTCCAGTACTGGTTCGCTGCAGTACTAAGGAGAAGGTGTGATGCTTCTCTGACTCTGGTTTGGCATGACACGACATCACAAGGGAGTTGGCCTGACGCGACTCCGTGCATTCACCAAATGGACTGGCCCGACGCAGTTCAGCTTCGAAGAAGCCACGATGTCTCCCTATCCTTGACTGGCCACTGCAAGACACCATGATCCCTAGAGTAACCCCACTCCCTGTGCTCCTCCTTCCACACCCCAACAGTCGCTTCCCCCCAGACCTACAAAAGAGATCCCATTGGCACAACTGTATGACCTTGCTGTCCCATCTTTCTCAGATCCCTTATAACCTCCCTGTGTGCCCACTTTGGAAACAGTCCACAATAATGTCTGTCCCCTAGGCTCTTAGTGAGAACTAAAGTCACAGTTTCTCACTTATGGTCTTTGCCCTCCCGATATACTTTTAACAGCATCCTACAGTACAGACATAAAACTCACCACCTGGATCTCTCCTTTTTTTCCCTGTGCATAGTATTTGTGGCTATCTCCCTAACACATCCGGAGTAGAGGTCCCTTCAGGTCCTCAGAGAAAGACCGCATCTCCCATATTGACCATTTACCTTATATGTTCTATATGTCTTGGGCTTAACCCTCTTGTGCATGATGACTCAAAATGCGTTAGAATAGTGTTAGGCTGAAGAGTAACCCATGACATGTTGAGTCACGATCAGTGGTGGTCTGAGGAGATGCTGGTCAGGCAGTTTTGTACAGAAATATTCACCAAAAATTAAGTTTTAGCATGAAGTGCGTCAATCTTTGGTGCATCATAGGGAAGGGTGTCTGTTTCAAGGCCAACACTCTCAAATAGTCACTTTCTCTTGGCTTTTGGTGCAGGGGAGGATGCGCGCATGATTTTTGGCGATTTACTTGAAACCTAATGGTCATATCGGAATTCCAACAGGTCTCCGTGAAAGCTCGTGAAATTCTGCCTCTAGGCATATTCTTAGCTCTTGCATTGTGTGGGCAAAATATTGCTCGAAGGTGTTGGGCAGTTATTTTCACTGTTGAACAACAGTAGTTGCACCATATTTTGGTACTTTCACTTTACTATTACTCATCAGTTTTGTGTGTTTTTATTAGCTTATTGTCAGGACACTAAAATATCATACACTACATAACAGCTAGTAATGTATATATTAACATATAATACAGAGGTTGGAAGAAAGTCGTGCCTAAGCTCGAGAGAGATCTAGAGGAAACTGGTGCACATTCTTCAGCTAGGGAATTTTGCACACAGCACAGTATGAAGCCTGGTGGAAACTTCCACAGGCTTGGAAACCTACACACACACACACACACACACACATGTGCTCTTATGCATGACACAACCAGTCATATACAGGGGAATGGGAGAGACAGGGCAGAGGCAGCTAAGAGGGAGAGAGAGATGGTGGGAAAGGCAGGAACAGGGTGCACGGAGTTAGCAAGCAAAAAAACGCCCATGCCTCAGTACTTCTCCTGTGAGATACTCCCTCTGGAGAAATAAACTGTAATCAAACCCCAGACTCATCTTTATCTTCTGCCATCCACGACAAGAAGAACTTAAACATTCTGTCCTCCTAAAAATCCCTACAGTCTAACACACTTTCGCAAACGCTCGGCGATGGCTACGATATTATTATTTGGTGGCAGTAATCATATGAACCACATCTACAACTCTACAGTTAAGTCTGTATTAACAAGACAATGCCTCAAAACTTTATAATGGTGGTGGTTCGATGATCTACAGTTCTCTCTGCGTCTATCTACAACTATGTAAATCGACGTTGGGGGCCAGCAGTGAACCAACGAACCACAGTACAATCTATTTACGCCTCACAATTTTATCAACATTCAACATTCAGCTATGACAGTTCTGTTCAGCTATGAGCTTCAGTTCTACAATTCACGATAAACTACAAGCATCTACGACTGCCACGAAACAAGCCACATCTACAAGCAACAATCATCAGTCAACCTACACCTGTGCAGCAGAAGACTCTCATGAACCGCTATAACGATAAACAACAGCCAAAAACGAGGATGATTAACGTCTGTATCAACAATTAGCAAACAAATTAAGAATCAACTCTACAATCAAAACAAGATATTACGATTCTACAATTAAACTACAAGTAGGTGAGACAGTAACCAAGTTCAGCTACAAGTTCACGCCATACAACAAGAAACTAAAATTAAATGCTGTACAAGAAACCACGAGCACCTGAAGAAGCCTACAATTCTAATATCAAGTAATCACAAGCACTACAAGTTAACCCGCCCAGTCCCGACTGCTTTTTTACCCAACCCACCCTCAGAACCTGACCGATTTTCAACTTGTCTATTTTTTGGCTCAAACCTCCGCTTCTGGTGACAAACATCGAAAATTCATCGAAAAATTGCCCTCCTGAGATTATAAATGTTGCTACAGGTGACAGTCAGCCTTACCTTTCATTCTCTCTCAGGGTACCTGGCTTTAAAAAAAACGAACTATGGGAGGGTTAACTAGTTGAAGCCACTTTAAATTACGTATTTATTTATTTTTTGGTACGAATTTATGTGTAATACAAGACTATACTGTATTGGTTTTCACACAATAATATAGGCGATATAAGCATTGTTTACTCACCAAAAGCACCAACATATGGCACCTTCCTTTACGACATTACCACCTCATCACTTCTGTTTGTTTCTTGTTCTAGCTTCTTTGTTCTCCACCTCAGGAATCACTTTCACCATGAATTTCGTCATTGGAGAGATCATGGCACAACATGTCTCTACTGGCCAGGTTACTGTTAACAGGTGAATTGCTGAGTGTGGGGGAGGGGGGGTCAGGTGGGGTCAGCAGTATCCCTGCTTGACAGCAGGTAGAGGAAGGTCTCCCACGTATGCCTACCAAATCTTGAAAAATGTGCAAATGACCGGCTTTGCAACTGACTGACGTACGATGGACATGGACGTCGGTGGGTCTGAGTGTCAAAAAAAAGTGTTGACATGCATCATACGTCAGGGGGATTGGGCAGGTTAAGAAGCACAGAGTGAGGAGGTGCTGATGTGGTGACGGGTGAGACAACGCAGCAGCAACCTAAGCCTGCATTCACCAACCCTGACTCACCACTCATCTCACTCACCATTATTCACCGCTACACCACCACAACTACCAGAGTGAGGAGTAGACTTGCGCTGTGCCAGCGTTTGCTGAGATTATGATTTTAGAACAGTGTGTGTAGTTGCACTTGGCGCAGCTCCTGCATTTTCGTGAAATTCTCCACTTCGCCGGTCCCCAGCACACTCCTGCTCTTCTCTAACCTGGTCTGGTGTTTCCCTGATTATTTTCTTACAGTCATGGCTCGGGGCAGAAGCACTAGACGTGGAAGGGGTAGGGGTAACTCTGAATTGTTGCCAGCGCGGTCCGAAACAAACATGGCCGCTGCTCCCCAAGCGCAGGTTGTAAACAATGATTCGACCTCTTCAGCCGACATCTTTCCCCCTCTGCCTGGAACTACAGCTAATCACACATCTGATCAATGTGGAACGTGTAATATTGTGACTAGGCTAGATGCTATTGGCTGTGATCGCTGTGAAACCTGGTTGCACCCCACTTCTATGTTCTGTGTTTGGGCCTCCCAGACCAGCTAGTAGAGAGTATCAGAGAGTATGACGGTCAGGGCATTGCCTTTATTTGCACAGTGCTGTTCTGTTACCGGTAAGAGTGGTACTGTGTGCGACTCTGCATTTAGGCAGTTGTTTCAAACGGTCAAAAAATTATGTGAGACTGTCCAAACTCTCACTGCTAGGCCCAACCTGAGCAGCAATAGCCAGGCAGGTCGGGCCGACCACCAGCCTGTGCCTAGGCCTGGCTCATCCACGACAGACAGGGATAGCCTAAGGACTCTTATCAGAGAGGAAACCAGATAAAAGGAAGACATCAATAATAATTAGAGACCAGGAGGTACAATCCGCCGACTCTGTAAATACCGCTTTAGATCCTGTAACCAGACTCATTCTGGGATTCCAGGTAACTTTATCAGATATATCATGCATCAACAGGGACAAAAAGTTGTACCGTGCCAAGATTCTGGATGACAATGTGAGGAAAGACTTGCAAGGAAGCTGCACAATATACAGTTTAGCCACATCTACATCAATAGGGACCTGACATACAACCAAAGAATGGAACTGCGTGCCAGGCGTGCACAACTTAGCACCGCCAGCGGAGGAGGGGCCAGGGGACCCACCGAAACCCACACAGCTAGGCCCCGTGCTGATGGAGATTCCACAGCCATACCCAGGACTTCCTGAACCCAGCCTAGCATTGTTGGTCCTCCCCCCACACCTTTGGAGACCCATGTTCCTGCAACCCACTCACAAGATAGTGCATCTATAGGAAATTTAAACCAGTAATCTCGCAGTTCTCCCAGGCAGCAGTGAGCTTTCACAATTTGAAATTTGGATTCTGTAATGTAAATAGTATCATTAATAAATTACATATAATATCTGATTTTCTGTCAGATAATGATATAGATATTTTTGGAGTTGCTGAAACCTGGCTGCTGCCTGAAATCCCTGATTCCTTTGTCCAAATTAACAATTTTAACCTCGCACGTACTGACACCAAAGACAATACCCGTAAGCACGGAGTATGTATTTATATAAGGAGTAGTATAAGTCATATGTGTCCACACCAGCTGTGATAATGTCTGTGAAATCCATTTACTAGCATTTAACCTGTATATAATTGTTATATATCACCCTCCTTCCACAAGCAATGCTGATAACCTGGCATTACGAAACTTCCTACTAGACTTCTGTCCATCGAAAGAGGTATTGATTGTTGGGGACTTTAACTTACCCCTTATCAACTGGCAGTCAAGCACAGCACTGGCTGTGAGATATCCTCCCCTCCACAGTCATTCCTGGACTGTTTTGCATGTCTGGGTTTGCACCAGTGGGTAACAACGCCCACATATTTAAGCTCGGGCAACACTCTAGATCTTGTCCTCACATCTGAGAATGACAGAGTAGGAGAAATTGAGGTAGTGAGTCCCCTGCCCAACTGTGGACACTGTCCAGTCCTGCTACAATACTATTATCAAGCCGGTGTTGTGACTCCAAGCGCTCTTGGCATAAAGCCAAATATAACAAAATAAATAGTCATCTGTGTGAAATAGACTGGCAGTTCGAATTTCAAAGCCTATCAATTGATGCTATGTATGACAGACTGCAGTCCATCCTTAGTCCATTAACCAACCAGTATGTGCCGAATATGCCCAGCACACCTCCCCCACCTCCAAGATCACCTCCCAAGGCCTTGAAAAACCGCCGTAGAAGAGCTTGGGAAACATACAAACTCTCCAGGAGTGTTTATGGAAGCCTATCTCCTGAGGCTTCTCGAGCTCTAACACACTACGACTCTCTCAATGACAGCTTTCGCAACTACTTTACACACATGCAAATCAATCACGAAATGTCACTGATTAGAAAACTACAGGTCTTCTCAAAACCATTTCACCGGTACATCAGAAATATGAAAGTGGGTGCACCCTCAGTGGGTCCCATAAGGTTGGATAATGGAGTGTTATCATCCAACTGTACTCAGATGGCAGAAACTTTTGCTACGCATTTCTGTACAGTTTACTCAACACACGCTCCTCATGCTCCTCTCCCTCACCAAACTTTTGAGGGTATCCTCGATAGAGTGACATTATCCTTGCAAGAAGTGAGAAACAAGTTTGCAGCATTGGACCCAAACACCAGTATGGGACCTGATGGCCTGCACCCCAGTCTTTTGAAATATTGCCCAGCCTTAGCTCAACCCTTGTTTTTCATATTTCAAAAGTCTCTCACCATTGGTAAACTGCCACAGGACTGGAAAAAATCCATTATCATTCCCATATTCAAGAAAGGCTCTCAGCATACACCCCTTAACTACAGGCCTATTAGCCTGACCTCTGTTTGCTGTAAAACTCTGGAGAGATTTATTACAGAGGCACTATACAACTACCTTGATACTAATGGAGTGCTGTCAAACGACCAGTATGGATTCAGACAGGGTAGAACTGTGGACGTCCAACTGCTACTTGCGTACAATGATGCAATGGCATGGTTGGATGCTGGGTATATAGTGGATGTCATCTTGTTTGATTTTAGCAAAGCCTTTGACACTGTCAACCATTCAATACTCCTTGACAAGCTGAGATTATGTGTCTGACTGCACCAGTTCCTTAAGGAATGTTCTCAGCGGTGTCCCCCAGGGATCTGTTCTAGGCCCCTTGCTCTTTCTGGTATACATAAACTTTCTACCATCATATATACGCTCCAAATACAAATTCTTTGCTGACGACATGAAGATTTACCTCAAGCTGCGTCACAATACCTGTTCCTCGTTAGCTGCAGACATAAATACGTGTCAGAAGGACATAGATATGGTTTACAAGGTCGCTGAGTCCTGAGGTTTACGTTTCAATCTTGACAAGTGCACCGTACTGCGATGTCAGAGAGGCCCAGTAGATTGGAACTCTATTGGCGCACTTCAGCACTCAACACCAGTCTCTCTGTAGAAACTATACTCAAAGACTTAGGTGTCTTGGTTGACAGCTCACTGAAATTCCACTCTCACATAAGAAATACTGTAAAAAAAGCAGCAGGCCTGGCAAATAATTTGTTGAAGTCCACCCTCTGTCGTGACCGAGCTTTTATGTTGACTTTGTTCAAATCCCACATCAGACCTATCCTGGAGTTTGGCTCCACTGTATGGAATACAGGCTACCACGGAGATCTGAAGCTCCTGGAGTCTGTACAGCGCAGATGGACCAAGCAAATCAATGGCCTGTTCGAACTCAGTTATGCTGACCGTCTGAAAAACCTGGACCTGTATTCTGTAAAAGGGAGACTGATCAGAGCTGGCCTTATTAAATACTGGAAAATCTTTCATCACCAATCCCCAATCACACCGCCCAAACGTTTTTCTCTTCCTTCATTAACTCACACCAGGGGTCAAAGATTCAAGGTGGCCAAGCCCCGCATTTCATCCGAGTGCAGACGCAGGTTTTTCAGTATCAAATGTATAGACCTCTGGAATTCTCTGTCTGATAATACTGTTAGTGCCGACTCAGTTACTTCATTTAAAAAGTCCCTCCACTCACAACTAGGTCACATCTTTTTTGATTACATTGAATAACTACGATTCATAATTCGAAGTCCTTCAAGTAGTTTATCAACCCTGAATATGGCACAAAACTCAGCCCCTACTCAATAGTATATTCAGATGATGATGTGTATAGGGAATGGGGCTGGCGTGCCAGTAGGTATGGGCTGCCCTGCTTTTTAAAAAGCAGATTCCTACCGAGCCATACTGTTAAATTGTAATGGGGTAGCCAACCAGGTGAGCCATAATACGTCAGTCAACCCGTGTCTGACACCACCATCACCACCTCACTCACCATTCCCACCACGGTTAAAATAAGTGAGTTGAATATTTACTTCATTTATATACAATACATTCTGCACAAACATATAAAACGTGCTTTATAGTTGCAACTTACGTACATATACCTACTTCAGTTATCTACTCAGTCACTAGTTCTTGCACCAACAATAACAAATACATACCGCATATATTCATTCGTTTATTATAGCATTCATTTATTCCCAACAATTGTTACCATTTATACATTTGGCACATACATAAAATACGTGTTAAGTAGTTATTAAAATGCTATGTAGTGGGAGTAGACAAATTAAATTACAAGGAAAATCCAAAAGAGAGAGAGAGAAAAAAAAATGGCCAACACGAATGAAGTTTAGAATGAACTACCTCTTTCACACAGTCGGGAGGACAAAGATTTCCACACACTACTAACATATACATTGTCCACCATAGGTACATACGAACACCAAGTGAGTGTATATTGTTAATGTTGTATATACAGTACTGTGTATATACTTTTATATGAAATAACAAAATATGGGGTGACAATATCATTTTCAATAATAACTGTGCAACATAACTAAGCCTATACATATTATGTAATATTACTATAGCAAGTGTTATATATGACTGAGTCATAATACAATTGATTGCTGTACCTTGCCATTGTGATACCATATTATGTGATCATATGCATGGGCACACAGTTATGTCGCAACTCACAATGTAACTTACAATGTAATTGTACAATATTACTACAGTTTCTACAATTACCTACAATATTACTGCAGTTACTACAATAATACAGCATTACTGCAGTTGCTACAGTTACCTACAATTTTACTGCACACAATTAACTACAGTATTACTGCAGTTATGTAACAGTTACAGTATTACTTCAATTAAAACTACAATTATGTAACAGTTACATTCATACGATGTAACTACAATGTTCTTACAATTCCCTGTTACCAGAATTATGTATTTCACTTAATCATCAGACAAGCTGAGTGTAATATTAGGCATTACAATAGGCATAACACCATATGTAATGTAATGACCTAACAATATTACCATTGCATAAATATATGCGTATGTCTGTTGTACCATACACATTTGTGCCGCTGTATCCCTACAATATGTTATACAGTATTCTATGTTCAATTTTACTACCATGTATTTACTCCATTGCATATATTATACATACAGTATGTTACTACAGTATGTTATGTTTCTTCAATATTGTGATGAAGACCATTTATTAATAGGTTATGACAGAATATGTAATTTGTTACTATATGCTGTTGTAAGTAAGCCAGCAAGGTGTTACCGAGCGATGTCAGGACACCAAAATATCATACGCCGCATAACAGCTAGTAACGTATATATTGTTAACACGTAATATAGAAGTTGGAAGAAAGTTGTTGAGAGAGATCTAGAGGAAACACCTTGCACATTCTTCAGCTAGGGAATTTCACACAGAGCACAGTATGATGCCTGATGGAAACTTACACACACACACATGGTCGCAAAATTGTGTGAAAGAATCCTGAAAGATAGATGGATAAAATATCTGGAAGAGATGAATATTTTGACTGAAAGACAGTTTGGATTCAGAAGTGGAAGGTCATGTGTTTCCAACTTGTTGAGCTTTTACTCCAGGGCGATTGACGTGCTACAGGAGAGAGGGTTGGGTGGATTGTGTGTATTTAGATCTGGAGAAGGCCTTAGATAAGGTACCCCACAAGAGACTAATATGGAAATTAGAGCATATCGGAGGACTGAAGGGAAGCCTTCTGGAATGGATGAGAGACTTTTTGAGTGACAGACAAATGAGGACAGTGATATAGGATAGGACATCTGGATGGAGGGAAGTAACAAGTGGTGTCCCACAGGGCTCGGTGTTGGCGCCAGTAATGTTCCTGATTTACATAAATGATATGGTAGATGGAGTGAACAGTTACGCAAGTCTGTTTGCTGATGATGCAAAGATCTTGAGAAAGGTAGAGGTTGAAGAGGACTGTAAAATGCTACAGGAGGATCTGGATAGGATACATGATTGGAGCCGGATGTGGGAAATTAAATTCAACGCAAAAAAATGTAAAATACAGTATTGGAAATGGGTAAAAGTACCAAGAGGCCATCATTGAATTATTTGATGGGTAATGAACCAATTAGAAAAGCGAGAGAAGAGAAAGATTTGGGAGTGCTGGTCCAGGATAGTTTGTCACCTGAAAAGCACATAAATAAGATAGTTAGAAAGACATGTAAACTCTTGACCAATATAAGAATGGCATTTCATTACATGGATGAGGAGATGATGAAAAAATTGATAGTGGCTATGATCCGCCCAAGGTTAGAATATGCAGCAGTAGTGTGGTCCCCACACAGAAAGAAAGATATAACGAAGATTGAGAGAATGAACAGCAACCAAGATGCTCCTCAGTCTGGCAGATTTGTCGTACAGAGAGAGGCTGGATTTGCCTTCATTAGAGGAAAGGAGAGAAAGGGGCGACATGATTGCAGTGTTCAGGACCTATTATAATAGGAGTAGATAAAATTGACAGAGAAAATCTGTTTGTGTGGGATGAGAGGGTAACAAAAGGACACGGAATGAAACTAAAGAAGCCAGGCTGCTTGAAGGATATCAAGATATATTGCTTTCCTTGTAGATGCATAGACCTGTGGAATAGCCTGGACAAAGAGATCGTCCAGTCTAAAAAGTTAAACGAGTTTAAGGCAAAATTTGACTTATTAACCCGCCCAGTCCCGACCGGTTTTTTACCCAGCCTACCCCCAGATCCCAACCAATTTTCAATTTTTTTTTTTTTTGGCTCAAACCTCCTCTTTTGGTGAGAAACATCGAAAATTCATAGAGAAATCGCCCTCCTTAGCTTAAAAATGTTGATACAGGTGTCATTCAGCCTTACATTTTCCTTCTTTTTCAGGGTACCTGGCTAAAGAAAATGAACTATGGAAGGGTTAACAAATTCAAGCCACTTTAAATTACATATTTATTTATGTGGTAAGAATTTATGTGTAGAACAAGTCTGTATTGGTTTTCACACAATAATATAGGCAATAAAAGTATTGTTCACTCACCCAAAACCTCGGTATATGGCACCTTCCTTTATGCCATTACCACTTCATCATTTGTTTGTTTCTACCTCTAGCTTCTTTGTTTCTTTGTCCTCCACCTCAGGAATCACTTTCACCATGATTTTCGTCATTGGAGAGACCGTGGGACAATGTACCTTTACTGGTCAGGATACTGCTAACAGGTGAATTGCCCAGTGTGTGGGGGAGGGGGGGTTAGGTGGGTCCAGACAGTATCCTCACCTGACAGCAGGAAGAGGAAGGTCTCCCACATATGCCTACCAAAAATCACCCGCGGATGTTGAAAAATGTGCACACAATGGGCCTTGCAATTGAGTGACGTATGATGCATGTTGGTGAGTCTGTCCACGGAAAAAAGTAGCGACGTCCATCGTACGTCGGTGGGACTTGGCGGGTTAAGANCACACACACACACACACACACACACACACGCACGCACACACACACACACACACACACACACACACGCACGCACACACACACACACACACACACACACACACGCACGCACACACACACACACACACACACACACACACGCACGCACACACACACACACACACACACACACACACGCACGCACACACACACACACACACACACACACACACGCACGCACACACACACACACACACACACACACACACACACACACACACAGTGGGAAAGGAAGGAACAGAGCACTGGAGTTAGCAAGCATAAAACTGGGGGTAGGGGGTTTTTCAGCAATTCTCCCCCAGTATCCCTGCTTGTCGTAAGAGGCGACTAAAAGGGTTCGTGGTGGGTTAGTGCCCCACCCCGTAAAAACAACTAACTAAAAATACAAACAGGAAGCCTCGGACCAGGACTGACCAAAAGTTGACGATAAAGGAACGGACAAAGGACGAGATAAAGATTGCGACCTGGAATGTGAGGGGTATGAATGATGAGGTGAAAGAGAGAGAGATTGTACAGGTGCTTGAGAGTGCGAAAGTGGATATATGTGGAATAACTGAAACTAAATGGCGAGGTGAGAGTGTGAGAGAATGGGAATATGGATGGGGTATATGCGCGGGAGTGGGTGAGAATGAGAGGGCGAAAGAGGGAGTGTGTATTGTTGTGAGCAACAGGTGGAAGGAGAATGTAAGAGAGTATGGATCAGTTGGGTCAAGGATTGTGTGGGTAAGAGTGAAAGTTGGACTACAAATGTGGGCAATTGTGTGCGTGTATGCGCCAACGCAAGATCGTGTAAGTAGAGTGAGAGAAGAGTTTTGGACAAATGTGG
This sequence comes from Birgus latro, assembly GCA_018397915.1. NCBI lineage: Eukaryota > Metazoa > Arthropoda > Malacostraca > Decapoda > Coenobitidae > Birgus > Birgus latro. The sequence goes on along the minus strand of JAGKTI010005248.1, from coordinate 21,200 downwards.
AAGCCTGCTTGGAAAAGTTTGAAAGGAATGAGAGAGTGTTTCTGATTGGAGATATGAATGGAAAAGTAGGGAATGAGAAGGTGGATGGAGTGGTTGGTGAGTGGGGTGTGCCTGCAGAGATGGATGAGAATGGCAGTGCTTTAGTGGACATTTGTGCTGGGAGGGGGTTGGTGGTAGTTAATACCCTCTTCAGGCACAAAATGATCCATAGGTATACATGGCGAGTGGTGAGAAGAGAGGACGGGGGAATGAATGAACGGAAGGCAATGATTGACTATGTGTGTGTGGATGAAAGGATGAGAAGATGTATAATGGATGCAAGAGTATATAGAGGTTGGGGGAGTGGACTTTCTGACCACCACTTGGTGGTGGCCAGAATCAGAATCCAAACAAGATGGAGGAAGAGAAGAAGGGAAAGACAGGAGGAAGTAT
>JAGKTI010005248.1:0-16391 GCA_018397915.1 Birgus latro | reverse complement strand
TGTGGCCACCCCGTTCGGGATTGAGGCGTCTGGCAATAGATAGATAGATAGAAAACTGCTCTCGCCTCAGTACTGCTTCTGTGAGATACTTCCTGTGGAAACACTCGACGATGGCTACGATATTATCGTGTAGTATAAATATCAGGAAAGATGATGGTATACAATTTATACTAATATAACCAATTTCTGGGACAAACAGAATGAATGGAAATGTTTTCCTTCGTGCACAAGTCCAGCCTGCCCTTGCAGCATTTTCTCTAATCATGTCACACAAACTTACGTAAAGCTTACGGTGCTCAAAGGGGTTAATGATGTCGGAGTTGTAACAAGTTTGAGGATAATAGTAAACCTGTTGTATCGCCACCCTGAATTTGTGTTTCTCACCTTTTACAGTTGGAGTGTAGCATAACTGTGTTCCTTCCTGTTTAGAAGAACCCACAGAAACCAGGTTATTGTCAGCGTAACACTGGTGGCTAGCTGTGGTTCTGCATATGAAGGAAAGGCAAAAGCAGAGCTTTGATTGCTATACATACACGGTAACACATAGATCACGATGGCAGTCCAAAGATCCCACATCCCCATACCCAAGTATAACCCAGAATACTATGACATTATGACTTACATGAAAATGGTCAAACCAGTGTTGGATTTGGCTTACGAGGAGGATACGCAGAAAATTGCCGATATGCTGCCTCACCCAGGCAAGTCAGTTGCCCTGGTAGCAGAGAAAATCAGTGCTACCCTAAGAAGAGCACTGTTTAGTAAAATAGTTATTGACACTGTCCAGCCCTCCCTTGGTTCGGTTGTCGCACTCTCAGTTAAATTATGTGAAAGTTGAGGGAGATCTAGACACTACATTAGCGTACTTGAGAAAATATACTGTGTCAGCCTACGCCCAGTTGACGGAGGAACAACGAAATCAACACTTATTCACACACCTCATATGGATCCTACTTGGTATCATCCAGGAACACTTCGTGATCCATGAACCTCAAAGATACGACCAGGACATCATTATGACTTGGTGGCTACTGGTGGCACACACACAGGCAAACAAAAGCAGATTGGGGCTGTGTGCTGTGTCCTCGCCCAACCAAGCCAGAAGACAGAGGACTGGCAGAGTCAAAATACTGTAGTCTCTTCTACCCCCCGAGTTTCCCCGTCTCCACAGGAAAAATGGGCACGGCAGGATAGCCTTATCCTCATTGACCTGTGGGAGTTCAAGGCCTGCAATGCTTCCTGTGCCCTGCATGACATGCACAAGCAAGATAAAGCTCTGTGCAGCTGGTCCACTCGCCGGAATCCACCACAGAAGCCCCATCCTTTCCAGCGTCGTGTCGCCAACAGTGACACCGAGGTAGATGGCCCAGGACTGGATCCCAGGAAGAGTTTGTCGTGGAGTCTACAAATGATTACATAGATTACAAGATGGAAGAAACCGAGTCCTCCAAAGCTGGTACTGGCCCTGATGGCAGTAGCTAGCACTAAGTTCAAAGACCACCTCACCACAGTGCCATTAGGTCCACCTTCCCCGACTACATGCAACCTTTTCAGTTGTATACCATCATCTCCTTTACCCTTCCGAAGCAGACTACGCAGCCACAAAACGCGAATGCCTTGGAGTAGTCTGGGCCCTCAAGCACTTCTGGACATCCTCGAGGCCTCACTCACGATCACTACGGGCCACCAGACCCTGCAGTGGTTGCAGAGACCACAACCAACCAACGCTTTCTCGGTATTTGGCGAGAAACCCTCGAGGAATTTGATTTCAACATCATGTACCACCCTGCCAAACTCCATACCAACGCAGATGCCTTGTCCAGGCTTCCCCTGAAAGCGCTTACTGAACCACAGAAAATGCGCCGCAGCGCTTCACAGAAAACATTGCTGCAGCAATGGGAGACAGAAGAAAAACCCAACTGGATGCCAGCCACCACCTTCAAGGATTTTGAATGTATAGGGGACCACCTATACAACCCCTCAGGCCACATCATCATCGACCCAACCGAGGTCGAAGGAGTAATGGTGAATCTACACTCAAATAACGGGATCCACCTTGCCCAACAAAAACTGCTTCAGGTTTTTATGGATGTCTACTGGACACCCCAACCACCAACCTTTGCCAGACGAGCCACTGAAGCCTGCAGGGCCTGCACATTAGGAAAAGACATCTCCGGGACACCAGGACCAATCAGACACCTCACAGTCGTCAAACTGTGGCAGCCGGTTTGCAGTAGGTGTGATGGGACCTCTCCCAGCGAAGTCGAAGACCCGATTTATCATGTTTGTTGACACCTACTCGTCATTGTCTTCCCAGCTAAGGAACACTCTGCCATAGCCGTCGCCGAAGACCTAATCACTGATGTCTTTCCACACTTCGGCCTCCCCCAGGCACTCCATTCCGACAACACTCCAGAGTTCTCTGGACAAGTTTGGAACAGCAATCAAAGTTATTCAGATACTGTATCTCCCACTCGTCTCCCTACCATCCCCAAGGAAACTCCATTTGCGAAAGAAACCACTGAAGCCTCGCCAATCAACTCAGAACCAGGCTAGTCGCCCTCAACACAGAAAACTGGCCATCTCAAGTAAAAATCCTGTAGTGGGACATGAATACCTGCCCTAGACAAGACATCACTCCCCATGAATGCGGTTTTGGTGAGCCTCCACTGCTAATTCCATTACGGCATTTGGGCCAACCATACCAGCCACACAAGACGCACTCCTCCATCTCAAGAACTGACTTCGTCAGATGCAGCACTGTCAAAACGTGCAGAAGGACGAAACTACTCTCGACAGTCCACACCAAGGGACCAGCAAGTCATGGTTGCTAGATTGCCCCTAGACCAAAAACTCCAGACAGAGTTTCTAGTTCCTTTGAAAATCACACGTGTGCTGAATTGCTACCAGGTTGTCATTGATTTTCACAACAAAATCAGGGTATGCCGCAACCAATATGTCCATCGATATAACCCCATCAAAACCAACCAAACCAACACCGAGACCAAGGAAACCCAAACTCCATCCTCCATCACCCCTGATCGTCCACAACCCCATCACCAGTCGTTCAGCTATCACCAAATTCATTATCCTGTCTTCCCTTCCCCACCAATAAACTCCTCTTCCTTCCCATCACCACCCAACCCCACACCCAGTCAACCATCCGCAGCTCACCAGGCTTCACTCTTATCTTCATCGCCCAACTCATCCACCCCACAATCCCCTAACCATAAACCTTCATCTTCAGCCTCCCCCTCGTCTTCCACCCCACACTCAAATTCCCCATCCCAACCCTCAGCCACCCTGCCACCCTGAGCACTTTCTTGTACCCCTTCTCATTCATCTTAGACCCCTAGTAACCCATCAGCCTTACCACAATCACCACCAGTGCCATGCCCAACCTCATATTCAGCTTCATCAAGCCCAAGAGCATCAACCAGCCCCTCATCCTCATCCACACACCTGTCAGACAGGTGAAGCTGTATTCCCATCTTCACCAGATCAGGCTGCCAATCTCGGCCATCTAATAGATATAGCCCCCTACTATCATCAAAACCTGCCACCCCACTACCCACCTCCCCTCCAACCCCAATCGCAAACCGAATCCAACCCGCAACTCAGAAAAATAAAAAAATAACACCACAAACTAGCACAAATTCCATACAGCCTGTCCGCATACCAGCCAACACCCATACCACTCCTATGTTCGCATCCGCAGCGGGTGACTTCAAGCCTGACCCTGGGTCAAAGGTCATCATTCACCTCCCAGCTACCGTTGCAATCACAACTTTTTCCACCATCTCCCCTCTCCAGTCATACCCAACCCACACCGCCATGTTCGTTTGTTACGCCTTCTGGATCTCCAATGCTGGACACAAGAATAGAATCCAGGGGCCTCAATGCCTGTTACACCTACTCAAAACCTACCACCAGCCAAGCTCCCTCATCCTCATCAGAGACTCGAAGAGGAGACCAGACGAGAGGTCCATAGCATGGTACTACACCTTGCAAGGCTTCACGTCAACCATGGTCACCAACAAAGAGAAAATGTTTGAACTCCAGCTGCGAGGACATGGCTTAAAAGGTGGGGAGGGTAGTAAAAGCCCCGGGACCAACATACCTACCACAGAAAACCACCACTGAGGAGACGGGAAGCAGCCTGCTCCAGCACCAGGATCGCCACCATATGAGTTTCCAAACCAGAGGGTCACAGGAACCGTGCACGTGCCACCACTAGCTGCCCATCTCGCCTGAAGCCACAGCCCACCTGCTGTTGCAACCAAAGACCCAAGTACTACAAATGGCCAGAGCTCTTCAGTCCAATACTGGCTCAGTGCAGTACTAAGGAGAAGGCTTGATGCTTCTCTGACTCTGGTTTGGCTCAACGCGAACCACAGACATTGGCTCAACATAACATAAGGGAGTTGGCCCAATTTGGTTCAGCTCCGAAGAAGCCACGACGTCTCCCTATCCTGGACCGGCCACTGCAAGACACCACAATCCCTAGAGTGAGCCCTCTCCCTGTGCTTCCTCTTCCATGCCCCAACAGTCCCCTTCCCCCACACCTAGAAAGGAGATCCCATGGCACAACTGTATGACCTTGCTGTCCCATCTTTCTCGGGTCCCTTATAACCTCCCTGTGTGCCCACTTTGGAAACAGTCCACACTAACGTCTGTCCTCTTGGCTCTTAGTGAGAACTTGATATCTGGTTTCCCCTTTCGGAACTAGATTTGCAGTTTCTCACTTTTGGCCTTTGCCTTCCCGATGTACTTTTAACATCCTATAGTACAAGCGTAAAATCATCACGTGGATCTCCCCATTTTTCCATGTGTATAGTTGTGGCTATCTCCCTAGCACACCCAGAGTAGAGGCCCCTTTTGGTCCTCAGATTAAGACCGCATCTCCTGGTTTGACCATTTGCCTTATATGTCCTATATGTCTTGGGCTTAATGTTGCCAGGGTTGTAACAAGAGTTCAAGGATAATAATAAACCTGTTGTAACACCACCCAGTGTGGCAAAACTGTGTTTTATGTGTTCCTTCCTGTTTAGAAGAACCCAGAGAAACCAGGTTATCGCCAGTGTAACAAGTACAGTGCAATACTGTACAATAAAGGCCAGAAAGATATTACTGGTACTTTTTTTTTATGTTATAGCCCTTTTACTTTCGACCAAGGTTTCCCTAATTGTATTTTCTCAATATAGAGTTAACTCCACCAACCATGGTTTTTCTCAACCGCGGTAGTTTTCAGGAACTTAACCCCTGTGGTTGGCGGGGGAGTACTGCAGAGTTGCCAACTGAAAATTTAGCATGGCGCTAGATTCACCCTCAAAAAGCGCTAACAAAAGCGCTAAACTCACCAGGACACATGTAACATAACATATTAAGAATTTTTCACGTCTCTAAGGAAAAAAATATGCAAATGAATATCTTTAAACCAGACTACTCACCATTACTCTAAATCTGCCAACTCCCAATCACCAATTTCATCTTCGCTGTACAGAGTAGCTTCATCTTTAGATGTCTGGTTGCTGCTTTGTTGATTCCGATTCGTATGCTCTCAAGGTACCAATTTTCTTCAGTACTTCCTGAGGCAATTTGTAGTTATGACATGAAGATCCATGTCGTTTTAGCCCATATCTAATTGTTAATATTGCATTTAAACTTTTGAGATTCAGCCTGTTTCTAAGTTTGGATTTCACTACGTTCATGTGACTGAACACTCGTTCGACATCAGCATTTGAGTGAGGTAAGCTAAGTAATGTCAAAGCCAAGTCTGAAAGGTCACAAAAAGGATTTTCTCCCGATGCATCTCGGTAAGAAGCAATTTCTGCCCAGAGGTCTAGGGTGTTTGAGGTATGATTCCATGATATGTAGTGAAGTTTTTTCCATTGGAAATCTGTGTGTCAAAATTTCTTCACTAGTAACAAACATCTGTGCTAGTTCTAGTATTCCAGGCTTGATTTGGTTTAGACATTCATTTACACTCAGCACTGACATTTTCTTTAGCACTTCAACATTATCTGGTAAGCGTTGGCGAAGCTGTTGTGTAAGTTCTAAGACAAACTGTATGCATCTTTCACGAATTTCATTTTCCTGGGGAAATTTGCACTGCTTCATTTCCTTTTCAAATTCATACCCTAAGTAGGGATGGGGATCTAAGTAGTTCTGCAACGATTCACCTAGTTTTAGTTTCCTTCCAGGAATTACAATCTTTGCGGTTATAGAATTCACAAGAGAAACAAGGTCATTAAGCAATTTAGTTGGATCTTGTACCTCCGACTCAAACTTCTTATTCACAGACTGAACTTCTCCCAGGATGTGCTTCAGAAAAATTAGAAATACATAGTTCTTCCTGTCATCAAACATTTCGTAAAGAAGTTGAGCCGTGAAACAGCGTTCATCTCTTCTTGCGATCTCAAAATGAGTCTTAAGTTCATCCCATTGCTGCAAAATTCTGACAGTGTCTGACACAATGGACATCCAGCGTGTTTGGCTTAGCTGTATTAGCTTCAGAGGAGCCTGGCCATCATTTATCACAGAAAACAATTCCTTGTACTTAGCTTGTCGAATTGCCGAGTGAGAAAACCAATTATACGTTTCCCTTATCATGAAATCTAAATTCCTAGGGAGGCACTCGGCTGCAGCATGAGATACCGCAAGCTGTAACGAATGACAAACGCACCTGATTAATTTCAAATGGGGAACCTCACATTTCAGTTTAGCATATACACCATTGTTGATACCCGTCATGACCGATGCAGTCAGTTCCGATAGCAATTAATTTTTGCAGCTGTAGCCCATGATTTTGCAAACATTTCTTCACAGCATCACATATTCCGTCCGCATCACATGCAGTCAGTTGAACGAGATCTAAAAAAGTAACTACAATCCTTCTCTTACTCTCAGAATAGTACCTTATCACAATGCCCAAAAGTTTCGTGACAGATATATCGTTACTTTCATCAATTAACAGGCTGAATTTCCTGTCACCTATATCAGCTTTCAGGTCACCACTGAAATGGGGGGCTAGCACATTGCATACAATAGCACTACACTTCGACCTCTTCAGTCTGAGATTTTTGCATGCCTTGCTATCTTTGAAGCATGATTTGCAAAGCTCACTTAAGTGATCTACCACACGTAATGAGCAATGTTCGGCTACGAAAAGCGACACACAACCCTCAGTTTCTCGTACATCGTTACTTACTGATTCAAAATTAATGAAAGTTTGTCGTTCGCCACTGAACGGTTCTTCTGCTTTTTTTGTGTTTTGTTGTATTTCTGTGTCTCTCAATATCACTTAATTTAGCTGACAGTGGACGATGACAGTATTTACAGAGACACTTCGTTTCATCTCCCTCAATTTTCATCAACCACTTTTCATACTTGGGGTTACTTAGCCACTCTTTTCTAAAATGTTGTGTGTATTTCTTGCTCATTTTAAATGTTTGAGTGGTGCACACCGCAGGGGAACGAACAACGTACTTAATTAGTATAATTACTACTGTTACTATGTAGCCTACTCCCCTTCGATAACCGAGACAGTCACAGTCTTCCGCACGGTATCCACGGTTGTATGGGTGGGCGGGAACTGAACCGGACAAAGTCAAGCCTCAAGGGAGTCTAAAGGCACGTCCACAAACTGTACAGGAACTGCACCCGTCAAAACTTCAAAAGTAGTGTCGTCTCTGATATTATTGCTTCTTTTTCGTTAATATCAAAATAAAATATCAAAATAATAATTACCTAAGAGTCAGGACTCGTTGACAACCGGAAAACATGAAAAAGGCACCAAAATTGGAGCTAGAATAGGTAAAAAGCGCTAAAAATGCGCCAAGGCGCGATACACGATGAAAAGGCGCTAAGCATGATGAAAAAGCGCTAGATCTAGCGCGAAAAGCGCTAAGTTGGCAACTATGACTGTAGTTACGCTGCGCAATACAATGAGGTTACTTCAAGTGAAAATCCATTGCACGGTGATGAATTGTGTAGCAAACCTGATATAACGTGGGTTCATTGGGGATTGGGAGGAGAGGGGGGCCTATTGCCACAACATTAAACAAATTTTAAAAAAATAAAAAAGCTTGCCCTTGGTGCACTAAGTAGCATCATGCTTTCTGCTAGGAGTAGCATCTATGTCACACGTTTTGCAAGTCACGTTTTATTGTTACTTGCAAAACGTTATCACATCACGTAATGTTATGCACTTGCACAGTTATATGGTGATAGCAGTGGTGTTTCAGTGGCCTTGCATGCACAAGATGAAAAGTGAAAGGGAGATGATCACAGTGAATGTAAACACTGGGCAGCCATCTTAGCTCAAAGAACAGACTTGTCAGCTTGCACAAGAGGCATCGTCTATGCACGGGATTGTCATCCTCAACCACCAGAATAATCAGTCTTGCAAATTGGTGATCATTTCACCACCATTGTAGCAAAGCTGGGCATAACTTTTAGTTCATCATTCTACTGTAGTGATTTATAGCATAGCAGACAAATATATAGTGAGGTGTGACTGCATTCAGTTTAGATTCCCCTAAAAGTGAATGAGTAAATGTCTATTAACCCGAGGCATCCCATCAACATATGGGTACGTCGCAACGTTTTGTCACAGCTAGACCCATCGACATAAGGGTACGTCGCGCAATTGCAAGGCCTTAATTTGCACAATTTTCAAGTTTCATGGATGATTTTTGGTAGGCATATGTGGGAGACCTTCCTGTACCTGCTGTCAAGCGGGGATACTGCCTGGACCCACCTAACCCCCCTCCCCCCTTCCCCCCACATTGGGCAATTCACCTGTTAGCAGTAACCTGGCCAGTAAAGGTATGTTGCCCCACGGTCTCTCCAATGATGAAATTCACGATGAAAGTAATTCCTGAGGTGGAGGACAAAGAAATAAAGAAGCTAGAGCAAGAAACAAACAGAAGTGATGAGGTGGTAGTGTCTATCATGAATTTTCTACATCGTGAAATTATGTATTGTAAATCGTGACCGAGTGATTTTGCGGGAGTGACGAATAGTTCTGAAATGCATGAGATTTCACTCAGTCTCTTAACCGTCCACAAGTGTACTTGTATTTGCATCAAATCTTCAAAACTTTCGTCATTCTTTCGCAAGTGACTGCCTTTATGTACAGACAGTGCATTCCTCTGAGCGATAATTTCTGAATTGTCGTTTCTTTGCACTTGCCTCCCTGGCCGTTCGTGGCCACGCCCTTTTCACACGATGCCTCTGTTTAGATCAAGCATCGAGTCTGTCGTCCCTTAGCAGTCACGAAGAGTGGGTCTGTGATACCCAACGCGGATAGATTTCCTGATGTTTTCCCAAATCTTCCACCAACTTGGTGATCAACTAGAGCAGCAACGGTCTCATCTCTACTGATTAGTATTTCTTTTGTTTTTCCTAGGCTTAAGGTTATTTAGCTCAGTGCTTTATTTAGGTATTTGTCTGAGTGCTTGAGTGAGTGCATTTCCCTTTCTTTGATTTTGAATAGATTCACGTAACGTAAATTTATTCTCTTGTAATTAATAAATTTACAGTTCGTTTTCTTGAGCTTTGTTAAATGTAACAGTCGTGTTTGATTTCCCCACATATTTAGTGCACTTTTGCTACTCCAAGTTAGCACAACTCCTTATATTAATCACGACTGGTACTTAGGCCAGCTCTTGGTATTAATTCTTAAATCCGTTGTGCCAGCTAGGAGTTTGGCTCAGCCAAGATCCTGTTTATTATTATTATTATTATTTTTTGAATGTTAAGGGGAGAAGCTAACTTTCTCAGAGGCCAACTGTACAGTAATACAACCTTCTTGAGCATTTAGTCTCTGTTGTGTACTGTTGAGAAAGTTTATAAATTCTCGACTCTAGAGAATTGGCGAAGTAAGCCAGCATAAAAGTGAAATCGCCACTTGATTTCATGAGTTGATTCTCTCATGATAATCGACTCGATAGTTATTCCTAGTGTACATATGCGCATTTTCATTTTCCCTCTGACAGTGTCATAAAAGAAGATGCCATATGTGGATGTGTTTGGTGACTGAACAATGCTTCTATTGCCTATATAAATGTGTGAAAAGCAATATAGTCTTGTACTACACATAAATTCGTACCAAATACATAAATAAATACGTAATTTAAAGTGGCTTGAATTAGTTAACCCTTCCATAGTTCGTTTTCTTTAGCCAGGTACCCTGAGAAAGAGGGAAAACATATGGCTGACTCATCACCTGTATCACCATTTATAGCCTCAGGAGGGCGATTTCTCTATGAATTCTCGATGTTTCTCACCAAAAGCGAAGGTTTGAGCCAAAAAAAAAAAAAAAAAATCCAAACTTGCTCGAGACTGGGGAGTATCGGAGGTGGAAAATCAGTCGGGACATGACGGGTTAAAGTACCTTGCTCCTCCATTTGAAAAGATCTTCTCCAGGATGATGGAGATACAGTAAGAGGATAAGAAATGCTTCATCAGATTTAGCCTTCTGTGAATGCATTATTATTACAGATACAGAACTTTACTGAGGCCATTCTAAGATTTTTTTTTTTTCAGTTGAAAAAGTTTTGCAGGTTATGGAATTGAAAAAGGGGCCTCACTTAGCCTCTACAGTGCTTGAATTTCCCTAATCTGAATAGAATGGCCTGGATTCAGCCAGATTAAAATACCGTACCAAAGTGCACTCATGACAGTGAAAGTCAAAGGGGTAGTAGTAGTAATGATAGTAGTTATTCCCTAGGCAGTCTGGCTGAACAGCCCTGAGTCCCTAAGGAAGGCCATGGCCGAGACTGGGCTTTCCCACAGAGCTCTCAAGGAGTGTATGTTGTGTTGTTGGTGTAGGTGATTGTGTGCAATGCAGTCTTCCATGATGCGCTTAATTGTATGGGGTGCTGTGTTACATCCTGGACAGGCGTCAGCGATGGAGTCATCCAGCCTCTTCTGATAACTTAAGAGGGCTGGATGATGTCCACTTCTCAGCCTGGCCAAGTGGACCCTGTCCTCACGAGGGAGATAGGATTCAGAAGGATGGATATCAGGAGGCCGTGCATGCAGCTGTGTGTTGTCTTTAAGTGACTGAATGGAATGGGTTGTAGTAGTAATGATAGTAGTTATTCCCTAGGCAGTCTGGCTGAACAGCCCTGAGTCCCTAAGGAAGGCCATGGCCGAAACCGGGCTTTCCCACAGAGCTCTCAAGGAGTGTACGTTGTGTTGTTGGTGTAGGTGATTGTGTGCAATGCAGTCTTCCATGATGTGCTTAATAGTATGGGGTGCTGTGTTACATCCTGGACAGGCGTCAGCGATGGAGTCATCCAGCCTCTTCTGATAACTTAAGAGGGCTGGATAATGTCCACTTCTCAGCCTGGCCAAGTGGACCCTGTCCTCACGAGGGAGATAGGATTCAGAAGGATGGATATCAGGAGGCCGTGCATGCAGCTGTGTGTTGTCTTTAAGTGACTGCATGGAACGGCGAGTGATTTGAGTATGAATATGCTTCTGGAAGCTGGTCTGAGGCAGGCAGGGGGGAAGAGATGACAGTATTTGTGCATGATATCGTGTGCTGGGTGTTTAATTGATGTTCCTTGGTGTGTGTGGATGTGCTACCATGTAGTGTAGTGGATATTGTGGGTTTGTGGAGGCTGCAGTGAGAATTTGGGTGCCTCTCATGTCTAGATGATCCTTGACTTTGAGGACTTTGGTTTCTTAGTGTAGGTGGTCTGTAGGTGTAGTAGCTGTGCAGCCTGTTGTTTTTAGGGCCTTGTTTTGTATGGTCTGAAGAGTGTTATAGTGTGTTTTAGTGAGGTTAGGAGCCCAAGCAGGGCTTGCATAATTCATCACTGAATGTATATACAGTATTGTTTGTATACTGTGGTGGTGGTTTCTTTGTTGTGTCCAAATGTTGTATGGGCAAGTGACTTCAAGGCATTGAGTCTAGGTGATAATTTATTTTTGATGTTTGTGATGTGTTGTTTAAATGACATTGATGTACGTTACACCAAGGATTTGGGGGGGGGTGCTGTGGTGGGGCATGCGGAAGAGGTGTGTGGTGTGAGACGAGTGGGTGGTGGTGTAAGAAATGGAAGTGAATGGTGGTGTGAGGAAGTAAGTATGGCTGTGGCTGAGAAGAGACATGCATATGAAGTGTGGTTGCAGAGGAAGGATGAGGTGTCATATGAGAGGTATAAGGAAAAGAGGAATAGGGCGAGAAGGACTATGCTTGATGCTAAAGTGGCAGCAGATGAGAGGTGGGATAGGCGGGTGACTGAGAATTTTCAAGAGAATAAGAAAATGTTTTGGAAGGAGGTGAAATGGGTGTGAAAGGGAGTCTGGGAAGGAAGAGTGAGTAAAGGCAGAAGATGGAAGGATGTTAAATGAGATGGATGCAGTAAGGAAGAGATGGGCGGAGTATTTTGAAAGATTGTTAAATGCAGAGGAGGAAAGGGAGGCTGAGATTGCGGCAGATGGAAGGGTGCAAGGAATAGATGTGTTGGGAGAATTGAATGAATCTTTGATCACGATGGAGGAAGTGCAAGAGGCAGTAAAGCAGATGAAAACAGGGAAAGCTGCTGGTATGGATGGGTGTGCCGTAGAATGCTTGAAAGGTGGTGGAGCGACTATTGTTGACTGGTTAGTAAGATTGTTGAATGTGTGCTTTGTGCAAGGTATGGTGCCAGTTGTCTGGGCAAGTGCTTGTGTGGTCCCATTGTATAAAGGTAAGGGTGATAAGTATGAATATACTAGCTTTAGAGTCTGTTCAGTGTTGTAGGTAAGGTGTATGGTAGAGTGTTAATTAAGAGAGTTAGAGATGGTACAGAGGGAGTGATTGGTGATGAGCAGTATGGCTTTAGGAGAGGGAGGGGCTGTGTGGATCAGGTGTTTGCTGTGACAGGTGTGTGAAAAGTATTTAGCGAAAGGTAAGGATGTGTTTTGGGCATTCATGGATTTAGAGAAAGCATATGATAGAATTGATAGGGAGGCTTTGTGGAATGTTTTAAGATTGTATGGGCTTGATGGCAGGTTACTAAAAGGAGTGAAAAGTTTTTATGTAAATAGAGCGTGTGTAAGAGTGGGAAATACTGTCTTGAGTGATTGGTTTCCCGTGAGAGTGGGGCTGCGGCAGGGATGCGTGATGTCGCCTTGGTTGTTTAATATTTATATGGATGGTGTTGTAAAGGAGGTGAATGCAAGAGTGTTAGGTGAAGGATCAAGTCTGGTGAATGTTGATTGTAGAGAGTGGAATCTGAAGCAGCTGCTGTTTGCGGATGATACCGCACTGGTGGCTGATTCAGAGGAGAGATTGAGACAGTTGGTAGAGGAGTTTGGAAGGGTGTGTGAAAGGAGGAAACTGAAAATAAATGAGAATAAGAGTAAAGTGATGAAGTGTACGAGGTTGGTAGATGGTAGGAAGATGAATATAGTTTTGAATGGTGAGTTGCTTGAGGAGGTAGTGTTTTAAGTATTTAGGGTCACATGTTTCTGTGGATGGAAGAATAGATGCTGAAGTGAAGTTTAGAATGAATGAAGTTGGAAAGGTGCTGGGAGGAACGAAAAAAGTGTTTAGATGTCATTCACTTAGAATGGATGTAAAGAGAAGGTTGTATGAAGGTATTGTGATACCGACTGCATTATATGGGGCTGAAATATGGAATATGGGTGTAGCAGAGAGGAAATGTTTGAATGTAATGGAGACGAGATGTCTGAGGAGTCTGTGTGGAGTGACGCGTATGGATCGAGTGAGAAATGATGAAGTATGAAGGAAAACTGGAATTGTTCGGGAAATGGCTGATCGAGTTGAGCAGAGGGTGTTGTGATGGTTTGGGCTTATGGAGAGAATGGATAATGAGCGATTGGTGAAAAAGATAACTAGATCTGATGTGAGAGGTGTAAGGCTGAGAGGAAGACCACGAATAGGATGGATGGACAGTGTGAAAAGTGTTGGATGCGAGAGGGTTGTCTGTTGAGCAAGGAAGAGTGGCTGTGCGTGACAGAAATGAATGGAGAGAAATTGTGAATGAATAAATGATGACACAGCCCTGAGGGGATATCATCCCGCATTTTGTCTGATCAGCTGATCAGGTCAGGTGTGGGTAAGGGGATGGGTCCATTATGATGTGGCAGGGGTAAATCAGCTTTGCTGTCAGGCCCTCCTGTGGAAGTCATTGGTTGCACTGCATAGTTGACCCTCGTGCGGTGTGGTGCGGTGAGGATCTGTCCCGTCTCCCCTTTGGCGCTGAGATGCGAATGAATGTGTATGAGTGGATGGGTAAATTGGTAGTGTGTTGACCTGTCTCGGCTACCTCCCTTTTCTTGGGGGAAGCAGCCTAGGTATATACTGTAGATAGATAGTGTGTGTGTATAGTAGGGGAGTGTTGTTTATGGTGAGGTGTGGAATATGACTGTGTTCTGCTGCTCAGTTTGTGAGAAGGGTCACTGTAGATTTGGCTGGGGCTATTTTGAGCTTGTTTATAGTGAACCATTCATGTAGTGTGTTGAGGTAAGGTTGGAGATGTGTGTGGCTGTGTTTGCATTTTGGTGTGTACATGTAAGTGTTATGTTGTCTGCATAGGAAGCTATGTGTATCTGTGGTGTGTGGGGTGTGGGTATGTCATACTTGTATAGGTTAAAGAGTGCAGGGGGACAAAACAGGTCCTTGGGGGACGCCATTTGTGAAGTTTCTGATGTTCGAAGACTGACTGGCAAAAGTTACATATGCACATCTGCCTGCTAAGTGGTTTGTCAGCCATCTTTTTGTGTTATTGTCCATGTTTGTGTAGAATATTTTGTTTGTGAGGTTGTGGCAGGGGATGGAATCAGAAACTATACTAATGTCTAGTGTGACAAGAAGTGTTCTATGTGGTGGCCTAGCTGAATTCATGCCATCAAAAACTCTCTGTGTAAGAAGAGTGTGGAGTGTAGTGGCCTAAAACTATGTTTGATGGGGCTAGGGGGGTGTGGGGTGTAACTAGCAGTCTTTCAGTGACTATGGAGGGGGTACAGAGGAGTGTGATGGGACGGTGTGAAGAAGGTAACATGGGGTCTTTGTTGGGTTTGGGGATAGTGATGATAATGCCATGCTTCCAGATGTTGGGTATTATGTTGTGTGAGTAGCTGTAGTTTTTTTTTTTTATGCAAGGACGAAGGAACCAAAGACCAGGGATAGCATACTGTTCCTTCCAAGAAAAAGTAAAAACAATACCAAAGAGAGCCAAATTCAAGATCCATTCATTTCGAGATGCCTGGACACATTGCGTTTGAAAGATTGGAGATCATAGGAAGTAGGGAATACAGACAGAGGGAGACAGTTCCAGAGTTGACCAGTTGCATAAATGAAGACTGGGAGTAACGGTTAACTCTTGCATTAGAGTTGGACAGAAAAGGGATGAGAGTTTGTTGCTAGACGGGTACTACGTGCCCGTCGTAGAGGTGGAGGGATGCAAGCAGACAGTTCAGAGGAACAGTGACCATTGAAGTAGCGATAGAAGAGAGATAAAGAAGCAACAATGTGGCAAAGGGACAAAGGTTGAAGGGAATCAGTAAGAGGAGGAGAGTTAATGAGACGAAAAGCCTTTGACTCCACCCTATTGTGAAGAACTGCATGTGGGGAGCCTCCCCACACATGAGAGTTGTACTCCATACTCGGGCGAATAAAACCCTTGTACAAGGTCAACAACTGTGCAGGGGTAAAGAAAGTTCGGAGTCGGCCCAGCACACCTAATCTCTTGGAAGCAGATTTCACAAGAGATGTATTATGTTCTTTCCAAGACAAATCCCGAGAATGAAACCCCTAGCATGTTCAAGGATGATGCAGGACTGAGCTGAACATTATTAAACATTAGTGGGTAATCCTGAGGAAGATTTTGTCGGGTTGATAAGTGTAAGAACTGAGTTTTTGATGCATTAAAAATAACAAGATTATTTTTACCCCAATCAGACATTAGGTGTGCCATAGCCTCATCCCTTGTTTGCTGAAGTAACTGCTGAGATGGGCGTTGCGGGAACCAAATGGAAAGGTGAAGGGTGGAATCATCAGCATATGAGTGGATAGGGTTAGATGTACAGCTTAGAAGGTCATTAATGAATAAAAGAAAGAGTTGGTGATAGGACAGAGCCCTGAGGAACACCACTGTTGATAGGTCTAGGAGAAGAACGATGGCCGTCTACAACAGCAGCTATAGAACGACCAGAAAGGAAGCTAGAGATGAAGGCACAGATAGAAGGATAGAAACCATAGGAGGGCAGTTTGGAGATCAAAGATTTATGCCAGACTCAATCGAAAGCCTTTGAGATGTCAAGTGCAATGGCAAAGCTTTCGCCAAAGTCCCGAAAGGAGGATGACCAGGAGTCTGAAAGGTAGGTGAGATCGCCAGTGGAGCGTCCCTGACAGAACCCATACTGAC
>JAGKTI010005247.1:34150-46108 GCA_018397915.1 Birgus latro | reverse complement strand
TGAGAGGGTTGAACTTGCAGGTGAGTCTCTTGAGTGTGTGGAGGAGTTTTGTTATTTGGGAGACATGTTATGTGCCGGAGGTGGGGCTGGAGTTAGCTCGGTTGCTAGAGTGAGAAGTGGTTGGAAGAAGTTCAGGGAGCTGTTGCCTCTCCTGACATTGAGAGGACTCTCCTTACGTGCTAAGGGGTCTTTGTATGCAGCATGTGTTAGGAGTGTGATGCTGTATGGTAGTGAGACCTGGGCAGTAAAGGAAGAAGATATTCGCAGGTTTAAACGTACAGAAATGACAATGATTAGGTGGATGTGCAGTGCGTCCCTGCGTGCAAGGCCTGGGGGGGCTGGGTTTACGATAGAAGAGTTGAGAGGTAGGATGGGACTGGAGTGTATTGGTGCTGTGATGAGGAGAGGTAGGCTGAGGTGGTTTGGACATGTGGAGAGGATGGGGGATGATAATTGGGTACAGAGGGTGAGAAGTGTTAATATTGGGGGAGGGGTTGGGAGGGGTAGACCGAGAAAGACATGGGACGAGGTCATTAAATGTGACTTAAGGGTTAAGGGACTGAATAGGGAGGCTGCCAGAGATCGAGCAGCGTGGAAAGCCGCCATTAGGTGACCAAGGCCGACACATGCAAGCATGTTGGAGCCTTCAAAAACGAAAACGAAAAACGAAAACATCTCAGTTTACAAATAAAGTCATATCTCACTTTACAATGGGGTCACATCAAATGAAAACTCATTGCATGACGATATATAGTATACAGTGGTCACTATAACATGGCTTCAATGGGATAGGGAGGAGGAACAAGGACAACTTAACATCTCAAAAAACCTTATCATTATGGGTTTGCCCTCAGAAGCACCATGCTTTCCACTAGGGGTAGCATCCTTGCTAGACATGATTTCCAAGTCACAAGTTTTAGTATTTCACACAAGAAAGTTATCACTCCACTTAATATCACAAACAGCACTGTTCATTGCACACTTGCATTGTTACTGGTGACAGCAATGGTGTTTCACTGGCTTTCCACAAATGAAATGAAATGAAAGGGAAACGATCACAGTGAATGTAAACTCTGGGAGGCCATCTTGGCTCAAACACCTGACTGACAGCTTGCGTGAAAGGCACTGTCTATGCATAGGATTGCCATACATGACCACCACAATTATCACATAAGCGAATTTCACCGTCGTCATCGCGAAACTGGGGATAACTTTTAGTTCATTATTCTACTGATTTACTGCATACCTAACTCACGTATACTGACTGATGTCAGTGGCTTGTACACGATTATTGTAGAGCTTTAGGTACTTGTTATATGACTTTGATATAGGTATGGTGTTGCTGTTAGTGTGTAATGGGTACCTCTATTATAAATCGATATACACAGTTGCCCCAAGAAGTGATCGCAGAGTTTCAGATTGCTTTGGTCAATCTGCACTGTCATATGTTCAATGAAAACTTAGTGAATATCAAGTAAAAATTCTGTGCCTCCATCACGTCACATCACGTAAAATACTGTACAGTATATATAACGCTAAGGATCGTGTAAAATGAATAACATGAGGCCGTGATATATTAGAAGTTAACACTTACGTACGTTTCCCGATCCGAATGATATATAATGTATTACTCTGCACGCGGCGCACAGTAGAACTCGACGTCCCTGATGTATTTGCTTCCCAGGAATTCGTCATGCAGATGCTCTAGTTTCAAACACCATCCATCCATTCACCCATCCATCATCCAATCCTATGTCGCCCCACAGAGAAGCGTATGAGCCCAGGACTAGGCAAGTTGGTTCTGACATTTAAGATGAGAGTGACTAGTCAAACTCATGCCTGAGTGGCATTGCATGAGCAATAAATCCCAACCACCCCTTTGATATAAACCTTCTCCGGCTTAACCCGCCCAGTCCCGACCAGTTTTTTACCCAGCCTACCTCCAGATCCCGACGATTTTCAACTTTTTGTTTTTTTGGCTCAAACCTCCGCTTTTGGTAAGAAACATCGAAAATTCATAGAGAAAATGAACTCCTGAGCTTCAAAATATTGATACAGGTGTCATTCAACCTTACATTTTCCTTCATTTTCAGGGTACCTGGCTAAAGAAAACGAACTATGGAAAGGTTAACTAATTCAAGCCACTTTAAATTACGTATTTATTTATTTATTTGGTACAAATTTATGTGTAGTACAAGTCTATATTGGTTTTCACACAATAATATAGACGATAAAAGCATTGTTCACTCACCTAAAACCCCAGTATATGGCACCTTCCTTTACGACATTACCACCTCATCACTTCTGTTTGTTTCTACCTCTGGCTTCTGTGTTTCTTTGTCCTCCACCTCAGGAATCACTTTCACTTGAATTTCGTCATTGGAGAAACCGTGGGGCAACATACCTTTACTGGCCAGGTTACTGCTAACAGGTGAATTGCCCAGTGTGGGGGGGAGGGGGGGTTAGATAGGGTCAGGCAGTATCTCCGCTTGACAGCAGGTAGAGGAAGGTCTCCCACATATGCCTACCAAAAATCACCCGCGAATGTTGAAAAATGTGCACACAATGGGCTTTGTAACTGAGTGACGTACGATGCACGTCGGTGGGTCTGTCCGCGGAAAAACTAGCGACGTGCATCGTACGTCGGTGGGACAGTGGGACTCGGCGGGTTTATCTGATCGGAGCGCCTTAATTACCCGCTAAACCACCAGGTGCCAAAATTTGGTTATATGGTTACCACCCAGAGTAGTAAATGGTTTCCTGGTGTACAGGAAACCATCTGGCTTGTCACTCAGGGTAAAGTCACCCACAGGCAGAAGAACGAAGGAAAGAAAGACAGAAGAGGGAGTGTAAAGTCACCTGTAGGCTGAAAGACAAGGAAAGAATGAAGGAAAGAGAGACAGAAGAGGATTGAAGGAAACAAGGATGAGGGAGAGGAAAGGGTAGACACCTGAGAGCAGCACTACATCAAAAGTGAGTGGATGGTGAGCACGAAGACCAAGTAAGAAAAATTCTCGTGACTGCAATACACTATCCTACTTTCAAATGCTACCATATAGTGGTGATATAGCAATATGGATGCCACAACAAAGAAATTATTCTTAGTACTGATACACTACCTGTGGTAGCATTAAGACCATTCTGTCTTTTATTCCTTGTCTTTCCCTCACTTAGAGTGATTATCATTAACTATGTTATCTTAAATTGATGCTAAATTATTTTCAGTTGTAAGGAGGTATGACAGATTTTACCCTTCTTTCATACAATGGGCAACAGGGGACCAAAATGTAAGTTTATAAACTCCTGCAATGCAAAAGCACATGCTTTTTGCTCTATCTTTTAATCTTTAATATCTCTCCTTTTAAATAAACCACCATCTTGCTTAACTAAATGTGCTGATTTAGAAGTTTTGAACTCAGTGATTTGTTTATGAACTGCATTTTATTATTCCTTCCAGTTGTTTATGCACTGAGGATACTAGGCTATGGCATTCTCCAAGGAGTACCGACTCTCAACAAATTTTCGAGGCCCTTTATTATATTTCATTTACTAACCAACTTGCCTAGCCCAGGGCTCCCACACTCCTCATGGGGCAATGCAGGATTGGATAATGGATGGATGGATAGTCATTTGGCTTATATTAATCTTTCAGAGATTTTTCTTACTGGAAAAATGGCCAAATGCAATGAAATAACTGCATGTCTTTCAGAAAAGTTGTGCTTGTTGATCGGACCATTTAAAAAAGCCTACTGACTTACACCGCTTTCCCACTTTCTGTCGTCATTCATGGAGACAACAAAAACGGAGACAAATGACTTTAAATTACTCCCTAGTATTGTAAAGGAAATTATTTCATAAAAAATAATGACTAATTTTAATTGTTCACAAGCTCTTTTCTTCTGTCTTGCACTACTAAAAAATTATTTCATGTTACCATACTAAATTTCAACTCTGGAAATTATTCCAGACTGCCCCTGAGCAATAGTTCTGAAATTTCAATTAGTTCCATTTAGGATTTCCTATTATCGTAACTAATTAATTGCTTCCTACAAGTCTGAAAAATACCAGTACTTTGGCATTTACATATTGTTTTTTGTAGCAACTTTACATAACAGGTTTCACCTTGTAAAGATACATGGAAAAGTATGTGCATTATCGATGACTGAAATCGTCTGGATATGCTGTCATTTCTTAGGCCGACTGTACTTGACGGGGATTGATTGGTCATTCAGGAGTAAACCTCTATGGCCATTTGACCTATCCTCAAATAACCCAGGCCTTAACCCCTTCGGTATCCAAAAAATAATTATCTGAACAAATTTTACTTATGCGGAGTCTTCTAGATACTGGGGCTTGCCTGCATAATGATATTCATTAGCTTCAGATTATTTGCCTTTTCAGCTTATCTGACTCCACTCTTCCATCAATACAAGTCAGATAACTGAAGGATCACTCTTCTGGTATTGGTGATTCCTACATTGCATCTTCATGTTTTTGATCCCTTAAAACATGATGACATTTTCCAAAATAATAACAGCACAAACAGACAATCTGTTACTCTAAGAAGTAGTTAATGAAGGCTACTTTTAACTCCTCCACTTCAAAAATCTTCCTAAGCTAAATGAAAATACCTGGACAGAATAAAATTTTAAAACATGTAACCAAACTGTTAATGTTGGCAGTGTCAAAAGTATTATATGATACACTTCCTAACCATCTTGGTATTCAACAATATAAGTGATAAATACACTACTTGAGCTCAACTCATTTGCGCTCCTTCTAAATGAATACCTGCAGCGACTACAGGTTATTTTGGAAACACAGACTTCCACTAAGATTCTGATATAAATGTGCATATCAGGAGACCAAGAATTCAGAACAGAAAATGTGAATATCATTATCTAAATCTGTTATGTGATACTGTTTCAGATCAAGAGGATAATCTGTTGGGACTAACCAGGGTGCATGCCAGGGTCAGCCTGAGGTCTCACTGGCCGAGTCATAGGTTGGGTGGGTCCAGGGGACTGCTGTGTGGGGCCCTGGGTAGGTGGACCAGCCAAGCGTGGGTAAGGTGGTCCTCCACTGCCACCACCATTGCTGCTGTTTATTATCTGACCACCTACAAAGATATAAGTGCCAGTGTCAAAGGCTGCAAGATAAGATGTGCATGACTGATGACACAGATCCACACCACATGAGTATATAACGTACAAGTAATACCTAAACAGTTTAGAGAACCAGAATTAATGCACTGTTAGAACTGTATCACAATGAACTGCAAAATAAGTCCAAACACATTTGGTGAGCAAATCAAACCTGGCATTGATGGAAGAGCTACGCCTGGGGCACCAACAGAGAGTACATCAGCCTTCAACTTCTCGTATTCCATGTCACTGAGGTTGAGTTCCACTGTTCCCAATGACTCCTGTGGTTGATGCTGTTGGTGCTGCTGCTGGCTGGCCTTCTGTTGCTTCAACTGCTCCTGTTTTTCTTGTTCTAGAAGGTCTTCTATCAGTAATGGTTGTTCCTGAGGTAAATCAGACAATGAGCTATGTATCACAGTTTACGTAAACTAAAGTATGTAATACTCCCTTAATCTAAAGTATTCCTCATATGCTGCAAGGTAAAGGTTGGCTGCTTAATTACAAAATCAAAACTGAAACCCACTGGAAAACCAGTCTGCAGAGCATATCTATGAAACATAAAAAGACAGCCACTGAATCACAGAAATATACACTTAACAAATGTAGTATATACTGAATAGTATATGCCAATCTACTCACTGGTATAACACTTTTCTTACAGACAACTGTACAAACCAAAATAATATTGAAATATATTGACCTCTTACTTTTATGCTAGTCTACTAACAGTATCTCATATAATATGGTAACTGGCATTAAGAAAAATCTGCATAGCCTAGAAATCTGTACTGTATGTTCAATTAGCAAAGACAAAGCATTTCTAATAATTAAATTTATTATAATACCAAGTAGGGGGAAAAACTGATTCTGTACTCACCTGACAATAAAACTCCCTTAATCACATTTCCAATTAAAGTGAAGCTTTAGGAACAATCATTAGGCCAACAATACGCAATAATCAAACATACAACAAACAAGATATACATTAACTGTTAAATATCTGTAAGGCTTTTTTGTACATCATTTTAACTGCTCCTAATACAGGTAATAGAAGTAATTATATGCAAGAAATCTGAATATAGTTAAAATAATTAGTTAACATTCAAAGCACTGCACATATATCCAGGATGGTGTACAATAAAAGGACATGCACAGGGTAACTACTCAAGCAATTGTACAAAATGCATCACAGGCAAGCAGAATAAGCATGATGAGGAGACGATTCACCTTGCCATCAGTCACCCAAACATGAAAAGTCATGCATAACTTATTCCTTACTCACTGCATTACATAATAAAAAACATCAAACATCAGCCTTTATGGGTAAAGTATCTGGGATTTTGATACAGTAAGAAGCATTTTTTCAAGTAGCACAAGCAGCATGCAAAATGTTGGGAGGACTTGCAAAAACAGACACCACGGTGGAACAGGTTGTAAGTAACATTTGTTTTATACTGGAATTAACGTACCACTTATTCATGTTATCCCATATTCTAATTTTAGCAGTGTACCAGCTGCTGCCTTAAAGGTAATTCATGGTGTTGCACAGAGGTTTATAACACCAGCAGCACAGTACAATAATAAAATTATGGCATTACAGCTCACCTTAAAGGCACAAAATTATTTATTTTAATACTTGACTGGCATAACTATGGGTCCCTTACACTGCAAATTAAGAATGTTTTCATATTTTCACAGAAACCATATTCACTTAAAACTGAAACAAAAAAAAAAGCCTTTATGTATGGCATGCATAGCTATAAGAAGTAAACACAAGGAGTTCCACAAGCAATCACAAAACACTGAAGCTTAAAGGTGTGATAATGCACTTCACTAATACTGTACTGATATATAAATATAGTGTCAGGAAAAAAAACTGTCTTACTGGTAGACCAACAAAACTGTATAAAGCATAATAAAACAACAATTTCCAGAAACACAGTTTCTGCACTCTTCTATAAATTTTAGCCTGTACAGCAAAAGGAGGAAAGCTATTGTCTTAAAAAAAATATATATAAAAAAATAAATAAATAAATGCAATATCAATTTATGTAGTGTAGCAAAAGGGAAGTGGCAGCTGGTGGTGATCATCCACTCATTTGATTTAGTGCTACCTAATTCTTCCTTCTATCTCTGTGTCAGTCCTCTCTTCCTACTTCTCCTTTTCCTTCCTGTCACTTTTTATTACCCTTCTTTCCACTTCAGGTGGCTCTACACTGAGTAACATGACTAGTGGTTTCCTGTAATCCAGGAAACCATTTAAAGTGCTGGGTGGTAACCATATAACCAGAACGGGGTTATGTGGGGCCTACTATGGTGTCCCTGTTAACTGGGTGGACAGACATAAATGCGGCATCCATATAGGAACTAAACCTCCGCAATATTTCCCACGCCTCATTATGGCGAGGCATTGTCACCCACAGGGAAACATTGGTTCATTGCATGGGATGACCATGCAGGGGCAGCTGCTTGCCCCCTCCCCCCCTCTTTTTTTCTGGGGTGGGGGGACAATTTGTGGGCTCCTGGACTTTGGTTCTTTCTTCCTTGCATTTATTTAAAAAAAAAAAAAAATGGTGACTAGGGTTGATCAATCAACAACAACAAGCAAAATGGAAATTAAGCAAAAGCTTTACTTTGCTTATGCCAAAAATGGATAACACCAATTTTATGCTAAGTCTGTACAGAAATCTTATACAGTAAGACCTCACTATAACGGACTAATTGGGGCTCAGGCCAGTCCGAAATATGCGATTTTCCGATAAAAGCGACATCTGGACTTACCCCTGCTAATCCGGACTTTTTCCGATATATCAGACATTAGTCCGGATTGCATCGGTGGTTTTCACCACCATTGCAGTATTGTACTGTGTTATACCTTCACTACATTAATCAAATGATATAATAATACTGTACTGTGCACTGAAAAACATGTCTTTTACTTGTCTTATTGTGGTGAACACAGCTGAAGTTGTCAGGCAGTCCGGACTGCTTTCTGGCTATATCGGACTTTTTCCGATATATAGGAGTTTAGTCTGGTAGCTCCTCGAGTCCGATAAAAGCGAATTCCGGTCTACTGAAGTCCGTTATATTGAGGTTTTACTGTACAGTATTATTGAGACAGTCTGATCTGATAGCACCAATGACATCTATACAAGAAGGAAATGAAGATACACCAACTTGTACACTGAGAATGTCTTGAAACTGACTGGTAATAAAATGATGATAAGCTCTTAACTACAGGACATGAAACAGGGTAATTGAAAAAAAAATGTTTACTACAAAAAACAATGCTCGGTGAAGGAATGCAACATGGGGAACAAAATTCTATCTATCTATTGTCAGATGCCTCAATCCTGTACGGGGTGGCCACAAAGAAATCGCCTCCATGTCATCCTGTCCCCTGCCATTTCATTGCCCTGCTCCCAGCTCAACCCCCCCCCCTTCATATACCTCTCCACATCATCCCTCCACCTCATCCTTGGCCTCCCCCTCCCTCTCCCCCCCTCCACCTCACTCACATACACTCTCCTCATCAGTCTCTCACTTTCCATCCTCTCCACATGGCCAAACCACTTCAATGTGTTTCTCTTAATGCTTCCTATCACATCCACATCCACACCACAACACTCCTTCACTTCCTTATTTGTCAGTCTGTCTCTCCATGTGACTCCACATGCTTCTCTCAAATAACTCATTTAAAAAAATTAATGGGTGAAAAATGTACAAAATGGTTGTCTTGGGTGCTCTGATATGACTTGAATTTTGTAAGCATGAAAAGTACTATTTACGGTAATTCCCAGAGATCACATAGTGGATGCTCATTTATCTAGGCATTAGAAATGCAGTAGTTCTAAAGCATGATCATATATTCACATAAATGAAGCACACTGTCTAATGGAGGTCTCCATCCTCTTAAGGTAACTGACTAAAGACTGCTGCACGGGTTCCCACCCTGAGGTAACACAGTATGTGGATTAATTTAGAATTTTCAGTGGGGTACCGATGAAGGGTGGGGGCACCACCATCATCATATTCCAATTTTTCATATTCACATAACACCAAGGTTCTTTGATTTGTCTGGAAACATGAATCTGGAGGAAACCTAACCATATCTTCCTTTTCTGTTTACTGAGAAGTAAAAGGGAGCAATGGTTGCAACACAAGTGCTGGACAGTTAGGGTGCCCCACTGTAATGCTGCCACTCCACCCCCCACCTCCTCTCATTTCAGTTAGTGAACCTTTTTGACATTTACGGCTAATTTTGGTAATTTCTTTCTTCCTTATACTCTGAGTCATTATCATCATCTACAGTGCAGTACATCCCTGATGTGCTGATGTGGAACTCCTGAACAGAGTATGGTCATGACAGAAAAATCCCCAAGACACGTATCCTTTTCACACACTCTTAGTTAATCCTCCTCATCTTCATTCTCTCTCACCATTATACTACATCACTGTTTTCTTCCATACCATGTGAGGTCTGCCTATGCCATCACTAACTCTGATCTCAATTTCACAAACTTTCTTTGGCACTCTATATGCATTTTGTGTTGTTGAATACCAGTAACCCTGGTCTGTCTGAAGGAGCTGACCCATCGACTGTTGTCACATAACCGCACCGCACGGCCATGCTGTGATGTAAACTAATGTTCCCTTGCAGTAAACAACACCTCACACAGCAAAGCAAGGCACATGAAAGTGTGTGAAGGTTTGGTTCTGGGATGGATGCTGCATTTGTCTCAATCCAGTTTACAGAGGCATCACTGCAGGCTCTGTGTCGCTTCATTATTTGGTC
This sequence comes from Birgus latro, assembly GCA_018397915.1. NCBI lineage: Eukaryota > Metazoa > Arthropoda > Malacostraca > Decapoda > Coenobitidae > Birgus > Birgus latro. The sequence continues at coordinate 36,169 of JAGKTI010005247.1, read as the reverse complement.
GTGGTTACCACCCATTGCTGTAAATGATTTCCTGGGTTATAGGAAACCATGTGCATTCTTTGAGGAGAATATGTCCATATCATCACAATGTATTCCATTTTATCCATTCACTAGTTCCACATCTCACTTCTACTGCTGTTTCTTCCATTCCATAACATCTATACATTTCCCTATTATTTACATAATCCATCTTCCTTACGCCTGCAGATGTTCTGAGGAGGGTCATCTCTACAACTTGCAACTTAGAAAAGTCTCTGTCATTGACTGCCCAGGTTTCACTCCCATACAAGAGGTGCTGGCAATAAAACACTTTCATGTATGGCTCTCTTAACCTCCACATTAACCCACCTTCCCATCAAAATACAAACAAGCTCTCCAATTACTCATTTCCCATGAAGCAGCTCTCCTTAACCTCATCCTTCATTCTGTCATATATATGAAGTTTTAGTCATCATCCTCATCATCATCCAATCCTATGGTGCCCCATGAGAAGCATAGTAGCCCAGGGCTAGGCAAGTTGTTCCTGACATTCAAGATAAGAGTGACCAGCCTCACTCATCCCTGAGTGGCATTATGTGAGCAATACACCCCAACCATCCCTTGGATATAAACCTGCACAGGTTCAACCTGATTGGAGCACCTTAATTATCCATTAAACCACCAGGTGCCATAATTTGGAAATATGGTTACCACCCAGCATACAGGAAACCATTTGGCTTGTCACTCAGAGTAGAGTCACCCATAAGCAGAAGGAAGAGGAAAGATTGAAGGAAAGAAAGACAGAAGGGGAAGGAAGGAAAGAAGGAAGAGAGTAAAGGGCAGACACCCGAGAGCAGCACTACATCAAGTGAGGGGATAGTGAATGCCCCCACCCACCACAAATTATGGTTCCCTGCTATTTATAACTAGAGTATCACCCTCCTCAAGCATTTCACCTCTCATCTGAACCCTGCAACTCACTCTGTCTCTTATTAACTTCCTCCCTGCACTGCCTGCCAAAATCTTCTGTCACAGTTTTTCCTTTCACATGCCATTGCTGTAATTAAATTTTCTTCACATTCACTTTTAAGTTTCTTCCTGTGCAAACTCTATCAAACTCATGTATTACCTTTTGGAAATCTCTGTCACTTCTTTCATCAAAACAGCATCATCTGAACAGGCAGATTAAGAGGCCCCATTCAATACCATTTTTCTTCAGTTTTGCACCTATACTGCTGTTCTCACTTTCAACTCCTTGACCACTCAACCCATATAAGGATTTTGTTGCCTTGTATTACCTCCCCCACCTCCTTACATCCTTCCACTGTACAGGAATATGCCAAAAACCCCATAAACCCTCCTCATGCATCATATCTTACAAAGCCTTCTCCATGTCCATAAATGCAACATCTATCTATCTATCTATTGCCAGATGCCTCAATCACGAACGAGGTGGCCACAAACAAATCGCCTCCATGTCACTCTGTCCTCTGCCATTTCACTACCACACTCCCAACTCACACCCCTCTCTCTCATATACCTCTCCACTCCATCCCTCCATCTCATCCTCGGCCTCCCCCTCCCTCTCGCCCCCTCCACCTCACTCACATACACTCTCCTCGTCAATCTTTCACTCTCCATCCCCTCCACATGCCCAAACCACCTTAATATGTTTCTCCTAACGCTTCCCATCACGTCCTCAACCACACCACAACGCTCCTTCACTTCCTCATTTGTTAGTCTGTCTCTCCATGTGACTCCACATGCTCCTCTCAAATAACTCATTTCCACTGGTCTCACTCTTGACTTCTGTCCTTCCAACAGGGTCCAAGCTTCACTTCCATATGTCAGAGATGGTATCACAATACTGTCATGTAACAACTTTTTCACTTCCATGCTCACCTCCCTGTTTCTTATCACTGCTTTCAACGAACCAGCAACCTTCCTTCCCTGCTGTACCCTTTCGAGCACTTCACCCTCCAGACTACCATCCTTACTCATCACACTGCCCAAGTACTTAAATTCACTCACATTCTCCAT
>JAGKTI010005247.1:0-19188 GCA_018397915.1 Birgus latro | reverse complement strand
ATGCTCAAGTGTCAACAAAACTCACATTTAACACATTAATAATCATTCTTATATACGTGATGATGATGATGGGAGGCATTATACTTCGTCTTAGATCAGAGATTAGTGCTTCTTCACTAACTAGTTCATAGTGGTTTTACGAACAAACCTATAAACTAGTCACAATACTCAAAGAATCTTTAATGTTTCATTACTTAACATAGTGAATTTGGTGAAGTTTAACCTCCTCATAAGAGAGAAAAAAGTCCACAGTTGGAGCACTTGTAGTATGGAGCTGAAGTGGTCTCCATCTTCTTTTTACAAACAGGGGAGCATGCTGCCTGCCAGGGGAATTTGACCGGGCGTTTCAAACCTTGCCGCGCCATAGGTGTTCTATTTGTGTGGTTCAATTTTTTTTTGTTCTGGCACCTTGCCGTGTCATGGAAATTTGTGTCATGGAAGTTTGCGCCACCGGTGACTTGACTGTATACGCCCATAGCGCGGTATCTGGTAGTGCTGTGTACCAGTAGGAGTGTTCGGTCAGCTAGTATGTCGGATATCGAAGCAATTTTCCCCCATAAGATACTGAAGAAAAGCCAGAGATGCGTTCCAGATCCAAACCCAAACTCTCATATACCTTACTCAATCAATAGAGACTGAAACAGAAACACCAATGGTAGTGTTATTATCCTCATAAACAGTATTATTGCTAAAAAACAACACATTAAACATCACATGCAGAAGGGTAGGGTGGTGGGACGTGCAGTGTTCAACACTACTTCAGGGCAACTAAACACCCAGGCAGGCTGCTGGCAGTATGCCAAGCAGGCATGGAGGAGGGTGGGGGAATGGGGAGGGAGACAAGCAGGGGTGGGGGAGGGAGACAAGCAGGGGTAGGGGAGGGAGACAAGTGGGGTGGGGGAGGGGAGGGACAGAAAAGGAGGCAAGAAAGCCAAACAGCCCTACTATACCCCTCCCTAGACTCACTCACTCACACTCACTCACTTACCACTCTGTCACTCACTCTCACTCCATTTACTCACTTGTCACTCTCATTCACTCACTCACTCTCACTCACTCATTCACCACTATCACTAACTCACCACACACACACACACCTAAGACACGGGAGAGAGCAGACGTGCCACTCTGCTGCCAAGCCAGATCGGCTCCAAATGGCCTTTACCTAAAACGTATCTTTATATGAGTCAAGCTCTGTACTAGGGCCAACCAAATATTGTCCTAATATAAAAGAGAAAGTTTAAGTAAAAAGTGCTGTTCCAAAAACAGAATACAACAAATAGTGCAAATGCACCGAACAAGCAAACAAGCTGTTTCGGATAAAGGCGTGCGGAATGTAAACCGTGACTGTGAGTATGTACATTCTTTTCATAGTACCACAAGATGAGCATCATTTTTAGTAAAGTAAATATGGAAGGAGTTACGAAAAGGGATAAAGGTAGAAAGCAGGATGATGATTTCTACCCGGAACTGGTGGAAATGGAGACATACAATAAGCTGGTTGAACGAGTGCACAGATTAGAGAAGGCATTTCAGAGTGAAATGGATGAAATCAAAAAGCAGTTGCACATGCAGAAGGAGGAAAATGAAAAATTAGTAAAGGAAGTTAACAGAAAAGACACAACAATAGATGAGCTTTTAGCTGACGTTGGTACACTCAGAAGGAAGATTAGAGAATTGGCAAGCACAGTTGTCAACCATGAGAGTATTATGGAAGAGTTCAGAAATGATACAGAGACAATTCGGCAGGTTAGCACTCCAATAGATCATAGCAGTGATATTGAGGAGAAAATAACCCCGGTGAATGAAGCGATGCAAAGCTACAAAAATGATGTGGAAACCACGTATGCTGAAATGGTGAAAGTAAAGAAAGACTTGAAACAAGAGCTGAAGAAAAGAGCATTAAAAAGGAAGTAAAGAAAATAATCCAAAACATTCCAAAATTGGTCAAAGATTCAGCAGACATCAACAAATCTATAGTAATCACTGGTATACAGGAGGATGAAATAAAAAACTAGATTTTCAGAGACCAAAAGGAGATGGCAAATGTAATGAACATTCTGAAGGAAGTATCAGAGGAAATCTGTAGGAAAGACACAGAGGAACACAAAAGGCTAGGGAAATACGAGAAATATAAATCAAGGCCCCTGAAAGTAACCTTCCAGAGTGTAAACACTGTGGAGGAAATACTGAAAAATGCAAACAAACTTATGGAAAAAGAGGATTACAAAAATGCCTAACTCAAGAGGAACAAGGATTACTAAAAGGGAAGGAGGAGGCAAAAACAAAGAACGAGGGAAGATCAGAGGAAGAGAAGAATACATTTTTTTTACAAAGTACTGTAATAGGATCACAGGTACGAAAGTGGTACATAAACAGGAGGGAATAGAAAGGAGGAAGGTAGTAGACTCAAGTCATGACAAGAATGTAAACAAGATGATTAAGTTGATGTACTCAAATGTAGATGGAATGGTATCTAAATTACTAGAGATGAATGATTATATTAAAGGGAAGGAACCACATATTGTTTGCCTAACTGAAACAAAATTAACATCAAGGATATCAAATGACACCCTAAACCTAGAGGAATACAATATATGGAGAAGAGATAGGAGCTTAAAAAAAGGAGGAGGAATTATAATATTAACAAAGAAAAATCTGCAAGTCAAAGAAATAGAACTAGATATACCCTCACAAGTAGAAATGATAGCAGTAGAGATACGTACAGTAAGACCTCACCATAACGGACTAATTGGGGCTCAGGCCAGTCCGAAATATGCGATTTTCCGATAAAAGCGACATCCGGACTTACCCCCGCTAATCTGGACTTTTTCCGATATATCAGACATTAGTCCGGATTGCATCAGTGGTTTTCACCACCATTACAGTATTGTACTGTGTTATACCTTCACTACATTAATCAAATGGTATAATAATACTGTACTGTGCACTGAAAAATATGTCTTTTACTTGTCTTATTGTGGTGAACATAGCTGAAGTTGTCAGGCAGTCCGGACTGCTTTCTGGCTATATCGGACTTTTTCCGATATATAGGAGTTTAGTCCGGCAGCTCCTCGAGTCCGATAAAAGCGAATTCCGGTCTACTGAAGTCCATTATATCGAGGTTTTACTGTACATCTGAAGGGAAATTAATTGTAGCAAATTTATACTATCTATCTACCTATTGCCAGACGCCTTGATCCCGAACGGGGTGGCCACAAACAAATCGCCTCCATGTCACTCTGTCCCCTGCCATTTCACTACCACGCTCCCAACTCACACACCCCTCTCTCATATACCTCTCCACTCCATCCCTCCATCTCATCCTCGGCCTCCCCCTCCCTCTCGCCCCCTCCACCTCACTCACATATACTCTCCTCGTCAGTCTTTCACTCTCCATCCTCTCCACATGCCCAAACCACCTTAACGTGTTTCTCCTAACGCTTCCCATCACGTCCTCAACCACACCACAACGCTCCTTCACTTCCTCATTTGTTAGTCTGTCTCTCCATGTGACTCCACATGCTCCTCTCAAATAACTCATTTCCACTGCTCTCACTCTTGACTTCTGTCCTTCCAACAGGGTCCAAGCTTCACTTCCATATGTCAGAGTTGGTATCACAATACTGTCATGTAACAACTTTTTCACTTCCATGCTCACCTCCCTGTTTCTTATCACTGCTTTCAACGAACCAGCAACCTTCCTTCCCTGCTGCACCCTTTCGAGCACTTCACCCTCCAGACTNTCATATTTCATATGACTACTTGTATTTCATTACAGCACACCTTTATAGTCCACTCATCTAATCTATCTATCTATCTATTGCCCGATGCCTTGATCCAGACTTCCATCCTTACTCATCACACTGCCCAAGTACTTAAATTCACTCACATTCTCCATATCTTTCCCATCCAATCTCACTGTACATTCACTGGCTTCACTTCTCTCGAAGATCATCACTTTACTCTTCCCCACATTCACCTTTAGATTCCGTTTCTTACACACTCTCCCAAACTCATCTACCAAGCCTTGCAGCTCCCCTTCGTCTTCACTCAACAACATAGTATCATCTGCAAACAACAGAACAGGGAGTTTCCAAACACTGCCCTCTCTCACTAGGGCCGCTCCAACATCCACTGCCCGACCTTGTATCTCTTTTATAACCCCATCCATATACAGATTGAACAACCATGGAGACATGACACATCCTTGTTTCAATCCAACCTTCAAATGGAAAGATTCACTCAGTTTGCCATCCACACGCACTGCAGCCTTAGCACCCTCATACATACTCTTCACTGCCTTCAACAACTTCCCATCCACTCCATATATTCTTAATACCATCCACAAACCTTGTCTTTCCACCCTGTCATATGCTTTCTCCAGATCCAAGAAGGCTGCATACAACTTCTTGCCCTTCTCTAGAAACTTTTCCACTAAGGATCTAAGAATGAATATCTGGTCTATACAACCTCTTCCCTTCCTAAAACCTCCTTGTTCTTCTCCAACTAATTCCTCAGTAATTTCCCTAACTCTGTCAATAAGTATCCTACCATATACTTTTCCTATTACACTGAGAAGGCAAATGCCCTTATGATTACCAAACACTGCTTTTTCCCCTTTTCCTTTGTACAGAGGAATAATTATACCTGACTTCCAATCCTCCGGGACTCTACCCTCCTCCCCAGCCAATGTGCACACCTTCCACATCCATTCTATTACAATCTCTCCCGCATGCTTCAGCATTTCACCACACACTCCATCAATTCCTGGGGCTTTCCCCATTTTAACTTTCTTCATTGCTTCCACCACTTCCATCCTGGTGATTTCTTCCTCTCTTCTCACAACCCTCCTTCTCCCTGCCATTCCCCAGCCACTTATACTTGCATTACTTTCATTCTCTATGTTCAACAGTTCATTAAAGTGTTCACTCCATCTGTTTACTTTTTCTCCCTTCTCCACTAATAATCTACCATTTTTATCTTTCACACCCCCACTGACTTCGTTGGCACCCTGTCTAGCTCTCTTTACCTCCTTCCAGAACATTTTCTTCCATTCCCTCCATTTTGCACTCAAATTCCTTCCAAATTCCTCATCCACTCTCTTCTTACTAATCTTTTCACCTCTCTCCTCCTCACTACATATAACTCTCTCGTCCGTCTCTCAGCTTCTTCGTCGCCCCTGTTCCTCATCCATTCATTATATGCTTTCTTCTTTTGTGCCACAGCCTTTCTCACCTCTTCAGTCCACCATGCTGTTCCCTGAACCCCCTTTCGTCTTCTCTTCACCCCACACACCACCTCACATGCTGCACAGATTTCTTCTGTGAATACCTTGCACACACCCTCCACGTCCCCCACCTGCTCCAATCTATATTTACCCAATCGCTCCTCCACTTCCCTTTTATATTCAGCCTTTATTCCATCCTCTTGTAACTTTTCTACCCTCCTTGTAACAAATACTTCCTCCTGTCCTTCCCTTCTTCTCTTCCTCCATCTTGTTTGGATTCTGATTCTTGCCACCACCAAGTGATGGTCAGAAAGTCCACTCCCCCAACCTCTATATACTCTTGCATCCATTATACATCTTCTCATCCTTTCATCCACACACACATAGTCAATCATTGCCTTCTGCTCATTCACACACACACACACACACACACACACACACACACACACACACAAAATGCACCACTGTAGTAGGAGGTGAAGTAACAAGTTCTCAATAAGGTACCAATATCACTGGGACAATACTGGCTTTAAAAGCCAGGAAACAGTTGGAAGGGGACACACCCAGCTCATGAAACTTAATACAATAAGTGCTCACACGATGCACAATCACGAAGCGCGATTCATACATAACACAGGAGGTGCCATTGTGTCTCAAAAATATTACAAAACGGAAAAAAATACTGTAGATATAACGCGGTCAGAAGAAGCTGCTCATTTTTACAGCACCTGACTATGTGGTGACAATGGACATAATGAGGCAGAAGGCCCCAATTTATGTTTCAAAGTCACACTACGCAACCAACAATAGTCACACAGCAGCATGAGGCATAAAAGTATGGTTGGAATTTACACAATGTGGCATGTGACAGAGTGCGGACTTCATCAGCCAATGACATATTGCTATCGCGTGTCCACATGGTGTAGTCACGGTCCACTGAGCATTCCTGCCCCAGGTGAGCCTACCCTCCCCCCGTGCTCTGGCTGCACACGTACTCTGCATAATTTTTGCTCTTTCTGTTGGCCACTTGACCCAGCCTGATCATGCCACTGCTCCATGACCCTGTCAAATGTTGAGAAGTCTCTGACCCAGGAGAAGAAGGTGTATGTCATCAAGAGGAAGGATGGACAGCAGAACTGTGACACTGCAAAATTTTACAGAGTTAACAAGTCCACCATTTGTACTATTCTCGGCAAGAAGGAAGCCATTCTGAGGACAGCCCGGACATATGGAGGGATCACCCATGGACAAGAGGATGTAAGTGTCTGACCCTGCTCTTGAAATAACGGTGAGGTTTCTGTTGATGTACTGCAACCGGAAGGAAAGGGAGGGTGTGTCAAACGACTCGTTAAATATTCAGAGGATGGTCAGCCAACTTTATGCTATCGCCTGCTACTGTGTAGCATGCAATGTGAGCCTATGAAGACCTCCAGCAAGAGAAAATTTGCCAACGCCACCAGACTCTCCTCACCTGCTACTTTCCTCGTCGAGAGATTCAAGAGCAACAACAACCAGAAGAAGATGCTATGTCTGATGTTTCTGATGACTTTGAGGGGTTTGTGCAGGAAGCAGAAGAATGGCAACAGAGGAATCAGGACATACAGGACTCATCTTCTTCCTCAGAAGAGGACTCTGTGGAGCCGGCACGGCAGGACAACCGCACTGGGGACCAGTAGCAGTCTTGCCCTGCCTTGAAACCCCACTCCATTTACCCCCAGCAAGCCCACAACTTGTGTTTGCATGTACTGTCTTTCTTGGGTAGGCAAATGTCCTGGGACAAAAAACTTGAAAATTGCACCAAAGTCTGAACTTGGGACTGGCTTAGGTACCACGAAACCCTTTAACATATAAGCAAATGGCCCTATAATGCACAATTCCCATACAGCGGGAGCTTCAGGGTACAATATTACAGTATTATGCGAGCGCTCGCTGTACTGTAATGGATTGTCTCGAACAGATTCAGTGCCCTCGCATCACAAGTAAATGAATCTCCCCCAACCCAGACACCATTAGAGATGGAAGAGAACCTGAATGATGGAGTGCAAAATGAAAAAAGCAAACAGCCTCAAAAACAAATGGCAGTGAAGACTAAGAAAGATAACATTTTCAACATGAGTAGTAGATTCTGTCCAATGGATGCCAAGGAAACCCAAACATTCCTGATTGGTGATTCTCTGGTTTAAGGACAGGAATCTCACTCTGGAAAGCTCCACAGGTATAACAGGAAGGTCACGACCTAAATGGATGGTTAGTGGCAACAACCTCTTCCTCAAGAACAGCAATGCTGGTGCTACAGAGACTTTAGGAGATGCCATGACTCTAGCTGATGAGATAAAGCTCAAGACAGACTGAGGCATGATAACTAGTATTTTGCCAAGGGTGTTTGCTGGTTATTATGCCATCAGCAAATCAACAGACATAAATTTCAGGCTAGCTGACTTGTGCACCCAGTGAGAGGAAAGAATGAAGGAAAGAATGACAGAAAAGGATGGAAGGAGGATAGGAAAGGGCAGACACACAGAGCAGCACTACATCGAGTGAGTGGATGGTGAGTGTCTCCACCTACCACTTTAAATAAATTATTTAATGCAAAATTATAAATAATTTATTGTGAAATTATTATCCTAATCTAACCTCAACTACTTTATGCTAACCTTGCATAACTGTAACCAACTTTATGCTACACTTGTACTGTATAATCATATTTTCTTTGTTTATACATGGATCCTCTTCATACTCAAAAACAATCTTCTGCACACTGTAAAAAAGTCATTGAATAATTCAAAGGTAGATACATATTTTCCTTAATGTTTACGAAGAGGTCCTATGTCTCCCGTGACGATTATATCGAAATTCATTTGGGTTTCCATTTTGGCATGTTTGCTTAAGTTAACTTTGGTTAGGTTAGGTTGGACTGGGCAAAGTTATGGTGAAGTATAGTTTAGACTGGGTCAGATTAGGTTAGGTTAGGTTTGGCTAGGTTGTCAGGTTAGGTTAGGTGTGGTTATGTTTGTTTGATGAGTGGTTAGGTTAGGTTATATTGTTTTGATAGGTTAGACAATTTAGGTTAGTATGTATATATAGGGTTAGACTTGCAATAATAAATTTCAGTATTTTTAAGTCGGTATTAGAAAGTGCCATTATGTTGATAAACAAACAAGAGAGAATCAGGATGAAAACTGATCAAAAGAACAGGGGAAAAAAAAATCAGTGAACAATCATTTACCACCACTGAAATTATCATAATAGTACAGAAAACAACCCGGGAGAAGATGATGTGAATTGGTAAGGTATTTTCATTGCTTAAACTAACATAAGGAAGTTTGCAAGAGTGGCAGGCTTGATTGTAAACAAAAGCTAGTCTATCTATCTATCAATCTATTGCCAGACGCCTCAATCCCGAACGGGGTGGCCACAAACAAATCGCCTCCATGTCACTCTGTCCCCTGCCATTTCACTACCACGCTCCCAACTCACACCCCCCTCTCTCATATACCTCTCCACTCCATCCCTCCATCTCATCCTCGGCCTCCCCCTCCCTCTTGCCCCCTCCACCTCACTCACATACACTCTCCTCGTCAATCTTTCACTCTCCATCCTCTCCACATGCCCAAACCACCTTAACGTGTTTCTCCTAACGCTTCCCATCACGTCCTCAACCACACCACAACGCTCCTTCACTTCCTCATTTGTTAGTCTGTCTCTCCATGTGACTCCACATGCTCCTCTCAGATAACTCATTTCCACTGCTCTCACTCTTGACTTCTGTCCATCCAACAGGGTCCAAGCTTCACTTCCATATGTCAGAGTTGGTATCACAATACTATCATGTAACAGCTAGTCAAACCAACATAATTTCAATACTATTCCTGTGCTTTTAAAATTATGTGAGTGGTTATGAGTTTATTACGCACAAAAATAAGCATTATCATTTGTATAACTGAAAATATTTGTATGCAATTGACCTCTATTGCTGTTCACAACTTTGGGATGTGACTGGCACTACATGAAACTCATCTTCAACCCTAGCTGTGACAGTGTGGGCCAATGAAAAGTAAGTATTCATGGCTAAATGGTCCTGACTGATGATAACATCTCATTCATGTGATAATGTAATGGGCTGATATGCCAGGCCTATGTTTGTGAGTCTTTGGCTTAGCCCAGCTCAGGCATGGGATAAAGTTTTTTAGCTGAAAAATGTACTATAATGACAGGCGTGGATTTTCATCTCACAGTGATATGAAAATCAAGTGCACTATAAACAAGGAATCACTGTACTGTTATAAACAGTACTTAATTTGCTACTAAATATGGCAAAACTATATATGTTTCTGCTCTAGGAACCTAGCTGACCACTCTAGACAGATGGTGCTGCTTTCTCACACATGGCCAATTACCGTAAATGATTTTATTAAGGAGCCATGAGCCTACAAATACAATCATAATATGAATAAACATGGAAGACAGATGGTGCTTCTTTCTCATACATGAACAATTACATAGCTGTTTACACCAAATCAACAAATATGATCATAACCTATCATGCGTACTGTTTTATCACTTGCAATGACATCATCTCACTTAACAATTTAAGAAAAAACAGAGATATGTGAGAGGGTTTCAATAAAGCTTAAAATATTATTAAATCATATAATACTGCAGCTTTCATATTTACATACAGACAGTAGCTATTAATTAAATGAATCTAGAAAGGTCAGTACAACAGGCTAGTAAAACCAGATCCACACAACTGCTTTATGTCTTAATTGTACAATTAGTTGTGAAAAAATCAGGTTCTTCCTGCCTAACAAGTCATATTAATTCTCCTATGAACAAAAATTCATATGAAAAAATTTTCATTCTGATTTCAGACGATGTAAAGTGTATATTACATCCAACATGAATTAACACAAGGGGCAACAATAATGTAGTCAACATATATTGTTCAGCTTCCTACATTTGTTATACAGATACACCTTCATCCTCACACTGGAGATTCCACAAGTCTAAGTGTATAATAACAGCCACTCTTCAAGCAACTTGCACACTGTATTTAACACACATTACGTGAATCTGCATAAGCAATGTGAGTGGTGAAATTGCATGTGGTGCAAACTTCAAACTAACAGCACATGATTGTAAATCACAGTCAATGCACAATGTCAAAAAGTTTTGTTTTTGTATTTATTATTAATATTTCTTACTTTTTCTGTGGAAGAGCACACACTCAAATCTGTCACACACTTCTAAGTTGGTGTCACTACAGTGCTGAATTCAAGTGGGTGAGGAGAGGAAAAAAGATTGGCTGTATCACTTATACATTACTATTGATCGGGTAATAAATATACTTTGGAAAATTTGTAACCACAGAAAATAGCATGAAAATAATAGGCTTAGGTGAACTGTAAATTTTAGCAATTTAGCCTCATAACCAACTGCCATGAAAATCAAAAGTTAAGACTGCATGGCATGTTCACTATGGCAGTAAGAACAACTCTGAGATGTCATCTTTCAATTTTATGTTCTAAAGGTTTAGTTCTGCACATAAATTTCCTAGGTGATTGAGCCCATCACTACAAGATCCGTTTTGAGAGGAAACACTGAGAAGCCGAGCATTCTTACTCTGTCGTAACATACAGCTAAGAAAATAAATCCTGTATGTTATTCATTTTATGCTATACACATTACTCCCTTCCTATTTCACTTACATTTAACCGCTTGCTCTGTAGGTACTGGAAGATATTTCAATTTCTACTCAAACTAATTTAAAACTACTATGAAACTTTGAGTATGCATATATTCATCATTATTCCATCCTAATGACAGTATACCCCCTAAGTTTTCTAAAGAACCAGACCTGTAGTGTTTATATGCTAAAAATTTCAAACTCCTATATGGTGAGAAGCAGACTGCAAAATTATTGCTTTAAACAACAAAATTTCACCATTAAAAATTATAATCTAAAATATTAACATTTGATAATAATGGTATTCTGATAACCTACCTAACACTATCATATGCAGCATTAGGACTCTGATAATAGTCTAGCAACGATAAATATGGACTCAACTGGATATATAAGATGTGGTAACAACAAGATACAGTGGTTTCTCGAGTTTCAGATGACTCAGTACTGTATTTGCAACTTATGGGTTTGTGGTGACCCCTAATTCTCTGGATTCCATAATTTGCAACCTAGATTAGTATTTCCTGTGGATTAGTTTTTGAAAATGGCTTTCAAGAACATCATAAATAACTACTTACAAAAAATTACGCTCAACAGGTTATGGTCACTGTGCTCTGAATATCGTGATAAGATCAACTGTAGCACTGTGTTGATGAGGACACTTTTCCACATGACTTAACCCCTCAATGGCTGTGAGATAATACATTCGTGTGCATCACAGGCCGGCCCTAGGACCATTTTTTCAAATTTCAAAAATCAATTTTTTCTTCTTGCAGATGTGAAGAGAATCATCTGGTACACCTGACAATGCATTTTTTTAGCTTCTTAAACCCATCTTGTGATTCACTATGATTCACAGAAAAATTCATCAAATGACTATGCACTTGCCAATAACATGTGAGATGGACTGATTGCCTAAGTGCTTGGGATGGTATAGAAGCTGCATGAAAACATACCACTGACCTTCGTTCCATCCCCATAACTGTTTGCATTTCTTTACAGACTGTGCTAATTCATCACCTAGGCACTTGTACTGTATGGTGTCGTTCAAAGACAGGGGTCATTAAGGGGTTAATAGGGAATGATACTTTTCATGAAAGAGCTGGGGGGGGGGGAAGGGATCTGGTCAACAGCGTTCATGCAATAATAAAATTTAAATCTCTGAGACACGGGCAAAGGTTTTTCTATTACCTGTAGTGTGTATAAATGTTATTATGGATGTGGAGTGATTTCAAATGGCTTATTTCTTTGATTGCAATGCCTGTACAGTAGTTTGGTACCGTATACGTACTCGAAGAGAGGTCGATGCTTGGAATGGTTGCTCATACCAGGAGAGTGAAAGGACAATGTGGAGGTCTGTCAGATCATATGACTGTGTTATGCAAGATCAAGCTGAGAGAAGTGAGGTGGACCAGGAGAGAGAGGAGCAGTCAGGGAGAATGAGTACAAGCCGAGAAGCTGAGGATCAAAGAAATGACAGATGAATACAGGAACAAAATAGGTAGGGAGATGGAATCAGTGAATCTGAATGAAATTGATCTAGACAGCTCGTGAAATGCACATAGGGACTGCTTAGTTAGCAATGCTAAAGTGGTGTGTGATGTGGCAAGAGTAACAACAAAGAAGAAAGGTATGGCTTGGTGGGATGAAGAGGTTATGACAGCAGTGAAGGAAAAGAGGAAGAAGTGGCTAGAGTGGTTACAGGACAGGGGTTCAACTAAAATAAGAGCTGAATATACTGAGAGCAAGAAGCATGTAAAGAGACTAGTGAAGTTGAAAACGTAAAAGGTAAATGATGATCTAGGAAGAAAAATGAATGCAAATTACTCTGATACAGGTTACTCTGGAAAGAGGCGCGAAAATGTAAAAGTGACAGCGTAAAGAAATGTGAAAGTGTGAAGGATGTAAGTGGTAGTTTATTGACCCATGAGGATGAAGTAAGGACCAGGTGGAAAGAAAATTTTGAAAGTTTGATGAATGGGAATGGAGAGAGCAAAGCGACTGTAAACATGATTGGTTTTGGAGGTGTGCAGAGAAAGAATGCTGTGCCAGGAAACATGACACTCACACAGGCGAAGAATGCTGTGAAGCAGCTGAAAAATGAGAAAGCAGCTGGAGTTGATGAGGTGTACGCAGGGATGATTTGTAGTGGAGAGAGCAGAATAAAGCGCTTGTTGGAGATATGTAAGAGGGCATGGATGAGTGAAACTGTGCCAGTAGAGTGGGAAAAGGCTGCGATTGATGTACCCCTGAACAAAAATCAAGGTGAGCAATGTGAGTGCAAGAATTATTGTGGCATAGGTTTATTGAGTGTTGCAGGGAAGGTATATGGAAGAATTATTATAGAGAAAGTAAGACATGTCAGAAGTCCTAATGAGTGATGAACAGGGTGGCTTTAGAAGTGGCAGGGGATGTGTGGATCAAATATTTGCAGTGAGACAGACAGTGCAGAAGGCTTATGAGAAGGACTATAATGTGTTTATGGCATTTATGGATCAGGAGAAAACATATAACAAAGTAGACAGGGAAGGATTGTGGAAGGTTTTGCACATGTACAGTGTAAATGGTAAGCTTTTTATGATGGTAGTGGGGCATGTGTATGGGTAAATGGGCATTTAAGTGAATGGTTCATGATCAATGTGGGCATGTGACAAGGTTGTGTGAT
The DNA here is from genome assembly GCA_018397915.1 of Birgus latro. Classification (NCBI taxonomy): domain Eukaryota; kingdom Metazoa; phylum Arthropoda; class Malacostraca; order Decapoda; family Coenobitidae; genus Birgus; species Birgus latro. The sequence goes on along the minus strand of JAGKTI010005247.1, from coordinate 5,607 downwards.
GACAACATGGTTGTTCAATGTATATATATGGATGGGATGATGAGACAAGTAACAGAGGGCGATGGTGTTGGTAATGAATGGTGATGGATGGAATATCTCAAATTTTTATATGCTTATGATGCAGTGCTACTTGCAAGTATCGGACAAGAGCTTGGGAAACTAGTGCAGAGTTTTACTGATGTCTGTGCGCATCGTGCCTTGAGAGTAAATGTAGAAAAGAGTAAAGTGATGGTAATCAAGAGAGAAGGTGCCTCTCAGTGTGATGTTACAATGAATGGAGGAAGACTGGAATTGGTAAGTGATTTCAAATACCTGGGTACAGTGATAGGAAAGAGAGGAAAATGTGCAAAAGAAGTGGAAAGTAGAGTGACTCAAGGATGGAAAGTAGCTGATGCCATGAAGGACCTGATAAGAAACAGAGGCTTGGGTGTCGACTTACATGCTGGAGTGTTAGCGCCAACTTTAACATATGGGTGTGAGACTATGGTGTGGCATGAAAAAGAAAAGTCAGGAGTGACGGCAAGTGAGATGGGAGTGCTGAGGAATGTATAATAAGTACAGAGTGTGGGTAGGATACGAAATAATGTGATTCGTGAAAGATGTGGAGTGAGGAAGTCTGTGGACACCAAAATTGAAGAGAGTGTACTGAGACGGTATGGTCATGTGGAGAGAATGGATAATGATAGAGTGGTGAAAAAGGCAAATCTGAGCCAATTTGAAGGAGGGAGGAGGCAAGGTCAGCCAAGGAGGTGGAGGGATATGGTGGATGAGTGTGTGAGGAAGAGAAATATGGAAATTAGTGAAGCTAGGGGACTGACAAGAGATCGAGCTAGTTGGATGAATGTTGCGAGAAGTGCATGATCAGAAATTTGCCACCACATTTTAACACGGCAGCATTTGGTTTGACTCTATCGGATATGTTTACGTGATGCTACAGAATGTGGTGAAAGTTTTTTGGCGTATCAGCCAGAGCCAGGATTCTGGGGGCCTTAATGATGAGTAGGCGTGGCACTTTGGATTGGGCAACCCTGGCCCGTCTGGATGTTGCTACTCCTCACCCTGCCCTAGGGTGGGAAAGGAGGTCCGGATGATGATGATGATGATTTTATTCAGCCTATAACTAAGCAATTTTATTAATCAGACAAATTTTTGCAGGCTAAGAATAAAAAGCATTCTTGATAACCCTTTCACTGCCAAGGATTAATGCATGTACTCCATTCAAGCTAACTTCAAACAAATATATTTGGCTGAAAGGAAATCTCACCATCCAAGAGGTATCTGATTTGAACTACAGTAGTCTGGCCACTAGCCTAGGCATGCCCTGGACTCTCAAGGGCTCCCAAAGGGACAATAAGACTCTGGATTTTTTTTTTTCTTCCTGTTTATAATACTTGATAACTGTACTCACTGAATGTGATCATCAGTGGATGTTGACAAGACAGGAGTTTCCTTGAACAAACCATTCATCCCTCAAATCTTTCTCACCTAACTGATGTATCACAGAAATTTCCTTCTTACAGATTTCATCTGAACACTGAAGTTCATAACACCTTAAATCCTAGGAACAAATATACAACTTTCCTCCTCATAACTGCATTTGAATACTGAAGCTAATAAGGTTATATATCCTGTTTACAGGATGTCAATCCCTTACCTGTCAGGTTAATTAATATCCTTGTCATAAACAGAAAACTTTCCTCTCCATAACAGGCTAATGAGAAAATTATGGCCAATCTAGTCTTCTCTGGGAAGAAAACATTCCTAGGCTCTTGAAAGCTAGCAGTTGATCAGCTATTGCAGCTGTGTCCAATGATATATTTCAAGTAATTTTTTCATAAGGGTTACAATAACCATTTCTGATGAGAAAAATACAAATAAAACAAATTATAAAGTTATTTGTATAGATTAGCTATACAGAATGATGAGTCCTTCAAAAGCTCATCAGATGGCCCAGATATGCATGAACTTTTTAAATTTTGCTTCCAAATCAACACTTTCAGGCAAAGCTTTTATGAGTTACAATACTTGATTTTTTCCTCCAACCCCTATATTAAGACAAGTGATGGTAACTTGCTACATCAATACTGCAACAGTACTTAAAAAAATAATTATTAAAATCTCAAAATTACAATAAGATATATATACCCAAAATTTTGATGAATGTCTGGCAGACCTGGGGGGGGGGGCTTCTAAGGAAATGGCAGTCAAAAGAGGTGGGAAGTATGAAGGTGTTTTCAAGGCAATTTCCTATAAAGTTTTCTCCTAAGTTCAGCTCATGCTATCTCTATTCAAATTTTTTATTAATTTCTGCATCAGTTCCAATTATACAGGGTGTCCATAAAGTCTCTCTACAATTTAACATTTATTACAAAGGCAATTGATGAGATGTCTTAATCAGATTTGTTCTATGTACTCAGTGGTTTTCAAAGTTTTTAATCACATTGCATTTGAGTATTTCAGGTACCCTGTTGATGAAAGAGGTACTGTTAAATGAACCACTAAAAAATGGCTACTCCTCAAGACTTTATGGACAACCTGTATACCAGCAATTACAGGAGTGAACAACTAAAGGGTATATCCAAGTGTGAAAGCGGAGGGAAAGATGGTAGGCCAAGAAGATGGTGGATGGATATGGCAAATGAGTTTGTAAGAAAGTGAGGTATGGAGGCTGATGAGCCTAGGTTACAAATGGGGTATCAAGGTGGTAGCATGAATTTTCTAAAGAGCAAATGACAAGGGTTTAGCACCCCTTCTATTAACCTGATAGTCGTCAGATTAACTCAGGTAAACCCCAATTTACAATACCCCTAGATGCTATACTCTGGAATAATGATGGGGATAGAAATACCATGCAACCCTGCCTATTGTACGCCTACCCTCAGTTTTGCGATGGGTACTGATTTTTTTCTTTCGATTTTGATGATATTTTAGACTTAAATTTTGTGTTTAGGTTGATTTATAAGCTGCTTTCAGACTTTAATGTGTTTTAGTCACAGGTGGGTGAGCAATGTCATCTGGGGTACAAATTCTTGCCCATCAGAGGAGGTACAAAACAGTGTGGACAACTAGGCGACTCTACAAAGAATATTTCATGTTTGTCCATTGAATCTAACCTTTCATAGAATATATAATAACAATGATAAACAAATATAAATAATTAGGAAAGCCTTAAAGAGTACATATTTCATGCACTGATGAAAACTGTGACATCGATAAATCATGTGTTTACATTCAGGCTGTTCAAGGCAAAATGCTTTGAAAACACAAAGGAATTTCTAAATAAATGTTGGAAAATAAGAAAGAAGACAATAAAGGAGCTCAGCAACCAGAACAGTAACTAAAACAACACAAAGAGGGGCCATTGGAAAGGCTATCCTGATTGCATCAACAATTGATAAATCATGTGTTTACATTTAGGCTGTTCAAGAGAGAACGTTTTGAAAATTTAACAGGATTTTGAAAAAAAAAAAAATGCTGGAAAATAAGAGAGAAAATAAAGGAGCTCAACAACCAGAACAATAATTAAAATGACATAAAGAGGGGCTATTGAAAAGGCTATCCCAATCGCATCATTGATCGCATTCCCCCTCAAGAGAATTCCCCCCGTCAAAACATCATCAATTCTCCGTCATAACAATTTGTACCCTAGATGGTTCTGTGTCATTCATACATTATCATTATGCATTACAGATGTTTATTTAAGTGTTCTGGAACCGTCTGAAGGTGGGATTGTATACAATGCTGCTGCTTCTCTACCTAGTTTGAATACGAGTCGGAGATCGCATTCTCCAGTGACCTTGACTGCATACAAGCGAAAGAGGCACTGGTTTTAGCCTTAGGTTAGATTCTTTTACAGCTGTTAGACCATTTATACTGGCTTTAAACTTTTTTTTGGACTCATTTGGGTGGATTTGGGACTTGGTTTGGGGGGAAACCCAAGGCTCAAAAATGCATCCCTATACATGTTAAATCTACCCTGAGATACGATACCCCACCTAGCGATGGGTTTTTACTTAACCAAATGCATTGTTAAAGTGGGGTTTGCCTGTACATATGTATGGACTGTTATGCCTCTGGAGTGGAGTCAAGACTCTGGGGGCTTGAATGGTGCATGAATGAGGGTGTACCCCATTTAATTAGGTGTGCTGTTAATTATTTTTCCTACTATCATGTTCCCTCAATCAATCTCTAGGTGGAAAAATAAAAAGAAATGGTTAGGATGATGATGGTGATTTTCCAATGGTAGCTTGTTTTCCCTTCATCCATTCCTATATAATTTTCATGCTAGTTTCTCTGTGCTACATGGTTTCTTTCCAATCTTCTCATGATAATTTCAACTAGACAGTTTCATGGACAGAGGAGCTTCTTTTCTTGCTACCCTTGTCTTATCCTCATACATAAGTCATGCTTTTATATACTGTATGAGCTACCTAGGATGGGCCAGCTCATCAACTGAAAGGATCCTCTTTCCTTATTATGTTCTTTTATCTTCTTACAAGCGTATTTACACACTACACCTTTTACAACCTGATATCCTACACACAAATGAATAACTGTTCTTTAATAACTACCTTACAAATGATGATTATAAGGATGAAAATCCTATCTACTCATTATAGTTCAATTAGAAGGATTCATAAGAGATGATCCACAATCAGTGGTGAGGTAGTAAGAAACTAGTACCCTTGGAACTAAACCCATCAAAGCCCCTGTATCAGGACTAATAAAATATACTGTATTTTGTGGGTTCATCAAGGTACAGTAGTTTACATCCAATCACCACACTGTCCATCCTTACATGCATGCATATATATATATATATAAATATATATATATATATATATATATATATATATATATATATATCTATATAGTCGACCCCCGATGCTACGGACCCCGAATCAACAGATTTCGGAAGCAACGGACAATATCTGCTGGCAGAGAATCGTTCCAGACACAGGTAATTTTTCTATCTCGTTAAAGTTACTCTCACGATCAGGAATTTCTGCTCAGGGGTGAACCCTTTGTACCCCTGTATACCCAGGGAAGACGGGAGGGGGTGACAAAACGAGCTCCACACACCTCTATCCCAGCTCCCAACCCTCCCCCAAACCTCTACCACACCCAACCCCCCACTCGTCATTCTTAACTGGCGGTTACATCTCATGCTAACCCCATACTTTACACTCATAGTCACATTACTAATACACAAACAAAACACTAGGACATGTAAAAAGTATAAAATATAACTATGAACACTGCAGCAAGAAATTAATGCATTATAATACTGACAGTAAAAAAAAAAATGTTGACAATGGCCATGCCAGACCCCATGCATTGAGTGCTTGCATATGTGTGTGTGTGTGTGTATGTGTAACTCACTGGGTCGGTCAGGATCACTTGATGGTAGTGATCGTCAGCTTTTACCCTCTCAGAAGGGAGCTGAGAGCTCATATAGTCCGATCTATGGGCAAGGCTGTGACCTTCACACACGCACACACCCATCCCCTTGCTCAAGGGGGAGAGTAACCACCCACTTCGTCAGTGAAACTTTTCGCAACCTGAGCGAGGCGCGAACTCCCGTCTACCAGATGGCAAGCGAGAACG
>JAGKTI010005246.1:16413-35656 GCA_018397915.1 Birgus latro | reverse complement strand
ACACCAAGGCAAGAGTATTTATGCAAGATTCTGCCCCTGCACATGTTGCAAAGTCAGTGAAACAGTGGCTAACAGACTGTGAGGTTCCCTTTATTCGAGATTGGCCCGGAAACAGCCCAGATATCAATCCCATTGAGAATTTATGGGCGCACATGAAGCGGCAGCTGCGTAGTATGGACACATCATCTTTGCCTAAACTTGAGGCTGCAGCTATGGAGCAGTTTTAGTCCGTCTGTTCTGCAAAACTACACCATCAGTCTCCCCAGACGCCTTAAGAAGATAATAAAGGTGAAGGGGAATGCCAGTAAATACTAAATTCAATGGTGAGTGTTAATTTATTTGTTTCTCCTTGCCAACCACAAGAATGTTTTCTTTTTTTAAGATGGCGTCAACACTTTCCACGCCTACTGTATAGACCTCATTACAGCAGGAGCGGCTCTCCTGGCGTGCCGAGCCTACCGTCGCTCTCTTAGTCTCTTCTGTGGACACCATACAGTGAGGACTTATCTGTGCACTCTGCTCTTGTGACCCGTGCAGTGGCTAAACCCTAATGCTGTGACTTAGTCAGTGCCCTCCCATGCCTCACTTGTTGCTGTAGTGCTGTGAATAACATTGTGGCCCCTCAGTCTTTGTGCTGTAGTGCTCTAGCTACTGTACAGTGAGGTCATATCTGTGTGTATCTGCCCTCCATCGATGCCAACACTAGGTGAGTACAGTATGATTATTATTACAGTATAATCATTCAGTACATAATATTAGTTCATAATATTATTATGTACTGAATTGCTGTACTGTATGTACTGTACTCATTTCAGTACTGTACTGTACTGTATTGTATTTTAGGCAAAATTTTAATCTTTTACTCGTGTAATATTTTAGAAAAGCTTTTAGGATAGAGGGTCGAGACGGATAGTAGCACATGGGGGTTGGCTGAATTATGCCTGATAATTGAGAGTTTACTGTATACATTAAACTCTCAATTATTGATTGTAATTCAGCCAAGCCCTATGCCGAATAAAGTGAAATGCCAGATATTGCACTGTACCCTCCATTGGCTGAACATTTGGCATCGAGCTGGTTACTGTGGTATAATACTATCCGTCTTGACCCTCTATCCTAAAAACTTTCCCATGAGTAAGAGATGAAAGCTAAGCATAAAGTACAGTGCAGTATTGATACAGTAGAGTACAGTTACATTTAACCAGGAAGCTTGGAAAATTTACCTTTCATCTTTCTTTGTTTTTACTTTTATCTCCTTTCTTCTTTTTGGAAATTTGAAGTTCATTTTTGAATATTTCTTGGCTTTAATTGTATTAGCTTACCGTACTACCTCTGCTGATTCTCATAGTACTTTTGTTAGTCTATCATCCAACTCATCAGTGTCACACTCAGCGTAACTTAGAGCCTGAAATCTGTTTGTTAAATCTAAGTGAAAGGCTGCTTAATTTTTGCTTGCTTTTATTCAGCATATCTTTTTATTTTTAATCAATGTCTTTCTTTCACTTCCGAAACTGGATATAACTGTGCAGCCTACCAGTCTGTGGTCACTTCCAATATGTACCTTGTTGATAACTGTGACATTTATGATCGTGTTATTCATATCTGCTATAGTGAAATTGATTTCATTCTTTGTTTCTCCACTCTTTAGGTCCATTTTCTCCCTGTTCTTTTGTGAAAGAATGTGTTCATTACTCCCATGTTATACATTTCAGCAAAATTTGCCACCATGACACCTCTGTCATTCCTTTCTTCCACTCCAAATTTTCCCATACATGGTTCTCCATTTTATAGTACAGTATATCTGGTATTTTCATCTTCCATAATCTGTGAGATGTCATGATAGAATGTTTCTATTTCTTTATCTAAGCTTCGAGAAGTTCGTGCATATTCAGTACAGTACTTTTATTATGTCAGGATGTATTTTTTGCCTAGTCTAATTACAACCCATGCTACTTTGTCAGATACACTGCCAAATTTAACAATGTTCTCTGCAAGATTTCTGTTATTTAGAAATCCCACACCACTAACTCTCATATTGCCTTCCTCTTTAGTAAAATAGGTGGTTGCTATCTTGGAGCTGATTTAATTTGTCTTCTTTTTTGTGGATCTCACTCAGACCTACAGTATCCCAACTGTTTTCTAATTCAGTTATTAAGGTACCATGTGAGGCTTCTTACATTATATGTGTAGTTCTTCATGGATTTCAGTTTGTTTGATGTCCCACGGTCTCTGATTTGCTTAGACAGTGCCGACTCATTTTCAGTGGCACACTGCCCATAAGCACAGGAGGAAGTGCAGTTGGACCTTTAGTAGACGATGATTCAACAGGAACACCCTTGAAATCATTAACAGTAGAATTCATGTTTGGTTGAAGGGATTGTGGCAGTTAATATCACCTCCCTTCGACATGGTTTTTGATGAGATAATTTTTGTGCCATCTTATTCAATACAGTATATTTGGTGGAGCCCTTACAGTATATCTACAGGGGGTTGTATGGTCCACTTTATCTAAGACGGTACCTTGTATACAATATTTCTTCAAGGCCTTCCCCTATCTGCCACCCAGGGATATGCCAGGTAGCAGTGGGATCCTGCCCCTGGATATACTATATGTATAGATAGACAGATAGATAAGTATAGACAGATAGATAGATATAGATGTATAGATAGGTAGATGGATATGGATAGGGTTTTTAGAAAGGTCAAAACTCTAGTTATGAAGAGAAAGATGGGGATGGTGATGAATGGTGAAGGATAGAGTATTTCAAATCTATTGTATGCAGATTGTAGGAAACTAGGCAAACCACACTCACCGGCCTCACAACGTGAACTGCCAAGGTTCCTGGTTGCATACCACAGGAACCTTCCGATGACGTCATCACTCGTGACTTAGCAGGTGTGTGCGTGCGCACACACACTAACACTCTCGTCCTCTCGTCTTAATTTGACAGAAGATTCCAAGGACGAAGCTGGATGGTCTATTTGCGTCTGATACACACTATGTATCCAATACATAGACTTTTGTGAGTACCATCAACACCCGATACGCACTATGTATCCAATACATACGCTTTTGTTTAATTACTATCAAGACCCAGTCTGTGGCCACATACAGATATGTGATGTCTCTTGAAGTATTATAAACTTTCTAGTCTCAGCTGACTGCTGCACGCAGCCGCTCGGTCGAGGCACCTTTCTTGGTGAGACAATCAGCCAGTTGTTGTAATGTATCCACCCAGGATACCTCATCAATCTCCCCCCGCTCCAACATGTCCCGCAACACAGCAATATCAGTGCGCAATCTCCTGTCTTCTATGCTCCTACAGGAGTAAAGGGCTTCCACCAGACTCTTGTTGTCGACGAAACACTTTATTTTGATCTTTCCACATCCAGAAACCTCACGCAATATGTTGGAGAGATATACAGCAGTTTCAGCATATTCAAGCAGCACCAACGCCTCAGCAGATAAGGTAGATTTGACGACCCTCCTGATCTTTCTTGTCTGCCAGAATATAGGACATCTTGCCTCACTAGCATCTCGTAGGAAGATCACAAAACTTCCCTAAGATCCATTGCCTACAAGGTTGGCAAATGAGGCATCTGAAAAGCACTCTATATAACAGTCCTCGATCGGCCCCATTCTTGGAATGTATAGCTTCATGTTGTCAGTCTTCACCCTTGAGATCGCCTTATTGAGTCTAAGCAAATCCGCTACGGTAGCTCGGTTGCTATTCACACTCAACTCACACACATCAAAGGCAATATCTGGCTGAGTGTATGTGGCGATCCAATTGAATTGCCCAATGAATGCTCGGTACTCCATTTTCTCAGACTCGGACAGCTCCCCTGATTTTACTGCTGCACGATGTTTACTTAGCGTGACTGGTTTCAAAGGTGAAGCATACTGGAATTGGTCGAGCGTTATGCTGCCATCGATGTTGGAGATGACATTGAGACCAACGTATTTGAAGGTTTTTTGATTCTGAACTGCCGATGAGGAATATTTGACTTAAATGATTTATCACTTGCTGTTCAAACTCATGTGTACCAGCCCAAAGGAAGTCATCAACGTAGATGCATAGAATGACTTTGACTTTGCCACCATTGCTCCAAGAGAACAGCGCTGAATCCAGTGATGACACTTTAGCTCCAAGACTCAACAACTGATCTTTTACGCGCAGATACCAATGCCTAGCAGCATCACAAAGGCCGTAAACAGTTTTCTTTAGTCTCCATAACTTACCATTTGCATATTCAAGCAGAGGACGTAAATGAACAACACTCTCAATGTCGTTACCTTGCAGCTTTCACGTCCATAGTGTGGCAATCCCACTGGTTGGTGGAGGCCAAAGAAAGTGCCAAACGCACTACTTCCTTTGAACAAGTAGGCGAGTCTTTTCAGAGATCCACTGTGTCTTCCTCAAATCCTCTGGCGACTAAGCGGGCCTTAACAATAGGCTTTCCATTTTTCAGTTTTTCTGTCACAACCCATCGAACCGTTATAGCACCTTGCCCAACATCATCTACTTCCTCATACACATCATTATTCTGCCAATTTGTAATTTCATTTTCCTTAGCGCATAATACGGCCTCAGAGTTGAAAAGAACAAGCATTTCTGTGTCATCATCAACCACTTCCCATTCGCTAAGATCCTTCTGCAAATCTATCCAATCAATGCTGCCGTCAGAGTCCCTCTTCAAATTATAGCAGTGTTTGTACTTTCCAGTGGCTTTACCTGCCCGACTCATAATCTTTCCAGACACCAACTCTCCACTTTCTGAATGTATTCCCTTTATACGTCGACCAACAGAAACTTTGGGAAGCTGATTAATCGGAACAGAAACTGTGGGAGGCTCATCAATTGGGACCACACCATCTTCCGACTCGTCATCTGGTGGATAGTCATTCAACAGTTGCATAGGATCGTCATTAGGCTTCTTCTGGACAACATTGTTCTTCTCATCACTGCTGACACCACTTTCAACTGTAGTATCTTGCTCTGGCGCTTGTGCTAGAAGACATACGTGCACTCGCACGTAGACACTGCCGTGTCTCACCAGAATTTGTTTCCCATCTCTGCCTATTACAATTCCGGGACCGTGCCACTCATGACTGTCATTTCTTTTGTAGAAGACTTCATCTCCATTTCGGATATCGTTTAGGTCACTCGAACGTACGTTGTGCGGCAGAGCCCTAGCCAAGTGTTCATCTGATTCGGTCTTTATAAACTCTTGTCTAGCTAAATGAAGAGCGTTCATGTTGTCTCTCACAATTTTTGATGGTGATGAAGGTTCCAAGGCTGGAGGATCATTTGCTTACACATTAGGCAGGCCAGGGTTTTGACCAAAAACAAGTTGGTTAGGAGAAAAGCCTGAGTAGTTGGTGAGAGCATTTCTTGCCGATACTGCCCATGCCAAGGCCACATCCAATTCACACTGGTTATCAGCCATTATCTTCCTAACAGTGTCACCAATGACTGCATTTTGATGCTCACAGACTCCGTTGCTCCAAGGACTCTCTGCAGACGTTGTCATGATCTTGATATTGAAGGCCTCTCCCAATGCTCGCATTTCCGCATTGTTGAATTCACAGCCATTGTCTGTAAGAATTTTTCTAGGTGCGCCAAACACAACAATCCAGCTCCAAAATATTCCTTTGATAATGGTGGGCGCACACTTATCCGCGATTACTATCGCATTACAATACCTGGTCGCCAAATCAACAAGGACTAAGAAATAATGCCTTCCCCAAGCTTTTAAATCCATGGCTATGGCTTCATTAAACTTAGACGCCATGGGCAAACTGACTACGGGTCAGGGCTTGGCTTTCTTAAATCTGCAACAGACTGTACAAGCATCAGATACAGCCTTGATAGCCCATTCCAGTTTTGAACTTTTAATTCCCACATCTGTGATCAGTTTAATTAGTTTTGCCGATGTTGGGTGTCCAAATTGCTTGTGAAGCTTCAAAGTGGTTTTTTCTACATCACCCCCACGAGACGCCAACATGATTGTTTCACAAAATTCACGATCTAGCCATAAGGAAATTGGAAGTAAGTAATGGCCTGAAGATGAGGACTTTAAATCAATGATAGTTCCACAAATTTTGACCTGGTCAGTTCCAAGGTTAATCAACATTTTTCTTTTTTCATGGAACGTCTGCTCAACAGCAAGGGAATATTGCAGTCCACAACATCAGTCACGATGGTAGCACGCATGTTTCCAGTGTAGCAGGGCAGAGTAACACGTTTGAGGGAAGAAACTGTGACACCATCAGCAAAAGTAAACGTTGAGGATGACGCTTCTTCTCTTACAGCATCATGTTCGTAATCAGTGAGCTCACTTAGATAGCAATTGATCCATTCAACTCCACATACAGTTGTAGAACACCCTGTGTCTAGAAGAGCACATCCCTTAGATTCTTCTACTAGAGTCTATGACTTACCTCAACTAGCGGCATCATCTGCATAGCCCATAAATAACGACAAATGCACTGTTTCAGAATTCTCTTCTCGACTGCTGTTGTTTTCGTATGCATCCGGACAGTCACTTGCCCAATGAAATCTAGAATCACATACGAAACACCTCGATACCTTTCCGTCAGACCCAAGTGGGTTCTGCCTCCTGCCGGTGGATGAGCATTGGGGAATTCTAGCAGATACGGTTGAACATCGGCCACTACCCCGACATCGATCACGTATTGCACCACCCCGCAACATTCTCCGTCCTCGTCGAGTACCTCTAGCATAAGGTGTTTCCTCACCCTCAACTTCATCACTCCATATACTGGTTCGTCTTTCACCTCCCGGGCGAACACCGATGCCTTGTTCTGCCTGCCAATTTCACCGGCAAAAATGATTCAGGGCAGATTTCATATTTTCGTATGTCACCTCAGTTATCGCGGACATCACTAGTTGTCGCTCACTGTCTGAAAGTTTGCATGCAGCTAAGAGCATAAAAGCCATCACAGAATTTGGCAGTTCCATGTCCTGCTTTGTAAATTTGAAATAAACATGCTCAAATTCTGTCACGAACTCCCGAATGTTCATATCACTGTCTCTTCTGAAGTTGTACAGCTCATAAAAAGATGCAAACTGTCGACGTCCTTTGTCCACGAGAAATAAACCGTCTGATTTTTTCAGCAGGGTCTGAACACCATCCTTCTGCTTCAAAACATCTGCATCAATCTCCGAAGACGCCACCCTCGCTCTTCCAGACAATGACAGGTGAATAGCTAAGGCTTGTTTTTCTTTTGCTAGGTCCGTTAGTTTGCACCAGATGCCAATGTCTTTTTTCCAGCTCTCCTATGCAGAATCATTTTCAAGTTTTGGAGGCCACTTGGTTGAACACGACGCCATTCTTCTAACTACGCTCTGCTACCAGTGTAGGAAACTAGGCAAACCACACTCACCGGCCTCACAACTTGAACTGCCACGGATCCCGGTTGCATACCACAGGAACCTTCCGATGACGTCATCACTCGTGACTTAGCAGGTGTGTGCGTGCACACACACACTAACACAGATGATGCTGCAAACAGTGTGACTTGAAAATACAGTATATGTAAACATGAGTAAAGTGATGGTTGCTGTGAGAGAAGGTGGCTCTCAGTGTGATATACTACAGTAAAACTTCACTATAACAGACTAACTGGGGCCCAAGCCATTCTGAAAAAAGTGGAAGTCCGATTAAAGGGACATCTGGACTTCCCCCTGCTAACCCGGACTTTTTTTTTCGATGTAGGAGAGATTAGTCTGTATCGCACCAATGGTTTTTCACTACCACTGCAATACTGTACTGTATTATATATATAATAATACTGCACTGTACACAGATAAACATGTCTTTTATATACCATATTGTGGTGAACATAGCTTAAGTGGTCAGGCAATCTGGACTGCTTCTGGCTTTATCGTACTTTTTCTGATATACAGCAAGCTCGCCTCCAACATGTGGGTTTCGTTCCAACCGTGGTGTGTTCGGCATAAAACCGCGTAAGTTTGATTTACTCCTTATTTTGCTTCCTAGACCCCCTAAATGTGGTGTTTTGCTGTTATTTGGTACTGTTAATCAGCATAAAGCACTTTAAGTGGTTAGAAGGTTTAATTTTATAACTTCCAAATACAGCACTGCATGGCAAAACTTCAGCACAAGGCAACATTTCGACAGCGAATTGTCCCAAAACCGATTGGCGCCAGAATGTTGCCTTGTGTTTACTTATATTGAACTTACAATACAGTACTGTGGAAAAGCAGTACAGCAGTGTTTAACGAACAAATAAAAAAGGCAATGTTCCGACGCCTATCAGGTAAACTGGCTAAAGACTTTATTTCTTGCTTTAACGTTATTTAATAGTACTTTAACTTGCACAGAAACTTACCAGAACAGTAATGTAAATATTGAACTTACAAATACTGTGCTGTGGAAAACCAGTACAGCAAATCAAGTGATCACGTGATCAAAACAAACTGTGCGTGCACTGGGCTGATGTTCGAGGGTTTGGCCTTTCAAAGGCCTCTCTTTCATAATGGTTCTTTAATCTTACATGTATCCCAGCACTTACCGCGTATAATAGCGAGTGCGTTCGTCGAGAACGCGTTTGGGGTGAGCTTACTGTATAAGAATTTAGTCCAGTTGGCTCCTCGAGTCCGATAAAAGCCAATTCCGGTATATTGTAGTCCGTTATATCAAGGTTTTACTGTAATGTTTTTTTTTTTTTAAAGAAAAATGCAGGATGTGCTCTGAGCATTATCAGTGCTCACTGCTGTTTGTTATTTGTCCTTATGCTATTCTTTATGTATCATCAGGCCATCCACTCAGTCTGGACGTCCACTGAGTGGAGTGGTGAGGCCAGGTTCCCAGGGTGGTCGGCCAGGCACTATGGATCAAGCTCTTCGTACACCACGCACTGCTCAGACTGCACGACCAGTCTCTGCCACTTCAGGTATTGTATGTGTTCCAAGTGTAATTATAATCTTGCAGTAAGTTTTTGCACAGCATAGCTATTTTCAGTATTTGTTTTGGTGGTGACCATCATCCACCTTCTTCCTTAGCCTTTATCTTTCTTTTTCTGTGCCTGTCCTCCTTTCTTCCTATTTCTCCCATCTTTCCTGTCACTTCTTATTGCTTTTCTTTCCTTTACAGGTGACTTTACATTGATTGACAAGCCAAATGGTTACCTGTAAGCCAAGAAACCATTTACAATGCTCGGTAGTAACCATATAACCAAACCATACGTGCTTCCTTCGTGTCAACAAGTGGGTTGGTGGAGGGTTAGTGCCCTTCCCTGTAAAACAAATAACTCAAAGTCAAATGGCCACCTCTTACGGGATTATGGCGTCTGGCAATAGATAGATAGATAGATATTCATACCTTCTTTAGGTAAATGTGATGAAACAGGAACAAAACAGACAACTGATGTAAGAAATGCCATGCAAATGCTGTTAGATTTTGCAGTATTTTATTTGGTAAAACTCTTGATCTAAGAACTGTCTATCCATTTTATCTACATGCAATCTTTTCTCTATGAACATTAGTAAGTAATTTCATGGGAACAGGAATAACAATGGTTGATTTGTATGAATGAAATCAATGTTTTTCTTCCATTGCACCTCTTTCATGCCATCTTGTGCCCTGGAAAGTGACTAGGTTGATCCAGAGCAGCAAATTTCTCTGATGATACATGAAGTAATTACAGTACTTTATCCCTGTAGAATCACGTGTAAATCCACTACAGTGCAGTGAAGTTTTTTAAGGGGTGGATGATGTGTAAGCAAGAAGGAATGGAGAACTAATTGTTCATGACAGGTTTTGTGGACAGCAATTGGCCAAGAAGCACTTATTGGTAGTGGATTATGTCAAGTACACAGGTACTTTGCTTACATTAGATTACCTTTCTTTTTGGGACATGTCTGTTTCTCCCTATGGTGCAGTTTGTAAGTAATAATATACTGCTCCATACAAATTACAGTAAGTACAGTACAACTAGATGCCCCAGTATTTGTCTGAATGAGAAAATATGAGGTTGATAATGATATAGAAAAGTCATTTTAATCCACTGTAGGTGTTGTATATTTGTTCTTGCTTGGGATGCTTCAGTTGTATGAAATGAAGATTGGATTTATTTAAGAACTGTATGCCATACACTTACCTAAACAATACAGCACTGTAATACATTTATTTGGCTCCTTACAGGAAGACACGTGCGACTGGGTACAGCTTCCATGATGCCAGCCGGGGATGGACCTTTCATAAATCTGGCAAGGCTAAATGCTGCAAAGTATGCAAGCCAGCAGAATATTGCAAAAGCTTTATTTGAATACATTTATTTCCATGAAAATGATGTTCGACATGTAAGTACTGTATGTACATTTATTCTGAAAAATACAATTTTGTATATGAACAAAAATTTTAAATATGAAGAGCCTTTCCAGTATCTGACCATGTTAAATTAAAACTAATCCAAGTAAAATGACACTAAAAGCCACAGTTTTGTTTTATAGTTTTTGAATAGTAATACTCTTGTACTTTATGGCAGAACAGCATACTCATTACAATTACACTGGTTGTTTATTTTGCTATTCTGTACTGCATCTTAATGGTTGCTTGTCCATTGTTCTTACAAGAGTGTTGAGTTTTTAGGCACTAGATCTGGCAGCTCAAGCCACACAGGCAATGGAATTTAAGGACTGGTGGTGGAAGGTGCAACTAGGCCGCTGTTACTACCGTCTTGGCCTCTTCAGAGATGCAGAGAAGCAGTTCAAGGTAAGATCTGCAACCATAGCTTCCATACTCAGTTCCATCAGTAAAGACATTCATGAAAACCCTGATTCTTCTTTATATTTTAATGGTGAGTTAAAAATATTAGCATATGACCATTTGTAATTTATAATTTTCACATTATAGTACAGTATGTGTTTAGTGCTTGTTGTAAAATAAAGTGGAAAAAGGTTAAATATCTTCTAGCTTATATGCAGAATGGCAGTGCTTTAGTGGACATTTGTGCTGGAAGGGGGTTGGTGGTAGCTAATACCCTCTTCAGGCACAAAATGATCCATAGGTATACATGGCAAGTGGTGAGAAGAGAGGACGGTGGAATGAATGAACGGAAGGCAATGATTGACTGTGTGTGTGGATGAAAGGACTAGAAGATGTGTAACGGATGCAAGAGTATATAGAGGTTGGGGGAGTGGACTTTTTGACCACCACTTGGTGGTGGCCAGAATCAGAATCCAAACAAGATGGAGGAGGAGAAGAAGGGAAGGACAGGAGGAAGTATTTGTTACAAGGAGGGTAGAAAAGTTACAAAAGGATGGAATAAAGGCTGAATATAAAAGGGAAGTGGAGGAATGATTGGGTGGATATAGATTGGAGCAGATGGGGGACATGGAAGGTGTGTGCAAGGTATTCACAGAAGAAATCTGTGCAGCATGTGAGGTGGTGTGTGGGGTGAAGAGTAGACGAAAGGGGATTCAGGGAACAGCATGGTGG
This sequence comes from Birgus latro, assembly GCA_018397915.1. Lineage (NCBI taxonomy): Eukaryota > Metazoa > Arthropoda > Malacostraca > Decapoda > Coenobitidae > Birgus > Birgus latro. The sequence goes on along the minus strand of JAGKTI010005246.1, from coordinate 24,166 downwards.
ACTGAAGAGGTGAGATAGGCTGTGACACAAAAGAAGAAAGCATATAATGAGTGGATGAGGAACAGGGGCGACGAAGAAGCTGAGTGACGGACGAGAGAGTTATATGTAGTGAGGAGGAGAGAGGTGAAAAGATTAGTAAGAGAGAGTAAGAAGAGAGTGGATGAGGAATTTGGAAGGAATTTGAGTGTAAAATGGAGGGAATGTAAGAAAATGTTCTGGAAGGAGGTAAAGAGAGCTAGACAGGGTGCCAACGAAGTCAGTGGGGGTGTGAAAGATAAAAATGGTAGATTACTAGTGGAGAAGGGAGAAAAAGTAAACAGATGGAGAGAACACTTTAATGAACTGTTGAACATAGAAAATGAAAGGAATGCAAGTATAAGTGGCGGGGAATGGCAGGGAGAAGGAAGGTTGTGAGAAGAGAGGAAGAAATCACCAGGATGGAAGTGGTGGAAGCATTGAAGAAAGTTAAAATGAGGAAAGCCCCAGGAATTGATGGAGTGTGTGGTGAAATGCTGAAGCATGGGGGAGAGATAGTAATAGAATGGATGTGGAAGGTGTGCAGATTGGCTTGGGAGGAGGGTAGAGTCCCGGAGGATTGGAAGTCAGGTATAATTATTCCTCTGTACAAAGGAAAAGGGGAAAAAGCAGTGTGTGGTAACCATAGGGGCATTTGCCTTCTCAGTGTAATAGGAAAAATATATGGTAGGATACTTATTGACAGAGTTAGGGAAATTACTGAGGAATTAGTTGGAGAAGAACAAGGAGGTTTTAGGAAGGGAAGAGGTTGTGTAGACCAGATATTCATTCTTAGATCCGTAGTGGAAAAGTTTCTAGAGAAGGGCAAGAAGTTGTATGCAGCCTTCATGGATCTGGAGAAAGCATATGACAGGGTGGATAGACAAGGTTTGTGGAAGGTATTAAGAATATATGGAGTGGATGGGAAGTTGTTGAAGGCAGTGAAGAGTATGTATGAGGGTGCTAAGGCTGCAGTGCGTGTGGATGGCAAACTGAGTGAATCTTTCCATTTGAAGGTTGGATTGAAACAAGGATGTGTCATGTCTCCATGGTTGTTCAATCTGTATATGGATGGGGTTATAAAAGAGATACAAGGTCGGGCAGTGGATGTTGGAGCGGCCCTAGTGAGAGAGGGCAGTGTTTGGAAACTCCCTGTACTGTTGTTTGCAGATGATACTGTGTTGTTGAGCGAAGACGAAGGAGAGCTGCAAGGCTTGGTAGATGAGTTTGGGAGAGTGTGTAAGAAACGGAATCTAAAGGTGAATGTAGGGAAGAGTAAAGTGATGGTCTTCGAGAGAAGTGAAGCCAGTGAATGTACAGTGAGATTGGATGGGAAGGATATGGAGAATGTGAGTGAATTTAAGTACCTGGGCAGTGTGATGAGTAAGGATGGAAGTCTGGAGGGTGAAGTGCTCGAAAGGGTGCAGCAGGGAAGGAAGGCTGCTGGTTCGTTGAAAGCAGTGATAAGAAACAGGGAGGTGAGCATGGAAGTGAAAAAGTTGTTACATGCCAGTATTGTGATACCAACTCTGACATATGGAAGTGAAGCTTGGACCCTGTTGGAAGGACAGAAGTCAAGAGTGAGAGCAGTGGAAATGAGTTATTTGAGAGGAGCATGTGGAGTCACATGGAGAGACAGACTAACAAATGAGGAAGTGAAGAAGCGTTGTGGTGTGGTTGAGGACGTGATGGGAAGCGTTAGGAGAAGCACGTTAAGGTGGTTTGGGCATGTGGAGAGGATGGAGAGTGAAAGACTGACGAGGAGAGTGTATGTGAGTGAGGTGGAGGGGGCGAGAGGGAGGGGAGGCCTAGGATGAGATGGAGGGATGGAGTGGAGAGGTATATGAGAGAGGGGGGTGTGAGTTGGGAGCATGGTAGTAAAATGGCAGGGGACAGAGTGACATGGAGGCGATTTGTTTGTGGCCACCACGTGCGGGATTGAGGCGTCTGGCAATAGATAGATAGATAGATTATATGCAGTGCTTTGATGTATTTACATCCAGCAAAAAAAGTAGCAGACCCTTAATATTAAGTTCATCAGATAGGAGAATGAGCAAATATTTGGTAGATGAATTTGTTGGACTGGTACCTCAGACTATGGTATACAGTTTAATGTTCTACATCATGTTGTTTTCTGAAATTTCATCATCATCATCATCATCCAATTCTGTATTGCCCCACGGAGGAGCGTAGGAGCCCGGGGCTGGGCAAGTTGTTCCTGACCTTTAAGATAGTGAAATTTCAGGTACTATGAAATACCATGGGTGATATTTGCATGTGGAGAGGATGGCGAGTGAGAGACTGACGAAGAGAGTGTACGTGAGTGAGGTGGAGGGGGCGAGAGGGAGTGGGAGGCTGAGGATGAGATGGAGTGGAGAGGTACATGAGAGAGGGGGGTGTGAGTTGGGAGCGGGGTAGTGAAATGGTGGGGGACAGAGCGACATGGAGGTGATTTGTTTGTGGCCACCCCGTGCGGGATTGAGGGGTCTGGCAATAGATAGATAGATATTTGCATACATCAATGGGTGACCTGTATATCAGACAGCTTCACCCACATAGCAAAATGTTAAGCATGAAAAGGGTTGCAATACAGTGACCCCTCTGATTACACAGGTTCCATCTTCTGCTTTTACCATTTGCTTAGAGAGATAAACCCTACCCTGCTTCATATTAAAAAGAATCTGGTTAGTGTGGGAAAATCTCTAAATCCCCCCCCCCCCCTTTTGGGGCTTCCAAGTGCCGTAGTTCAAATTCCCACACAGTGACGTGTCAACCTGGCCTGGCACTGAGCGTCTGCATGCATATTTACGTAAACATTTTATTAGTTTCCTCATAAGGAGCTACAGGCACTAAGAATATTTTATTATTTGTTAAAAGTGAGTGAGATGCATAGATGGATATGATTTGAACTGAAAACAGGTGACTAACTATTTAAGTTACGTAACACAAAAGGAGGCTGCATGGCAGTGTCCCCCTGGCAGTGTCTGCATGTATGTTTATGGAAATATATTTTTTCTTTTCCATGGAACAACAGGCATTAAGAATATTTTATTTATTAAAACTGAGTGATGCACCCTTCCCCAACACCCAGGCATCGCTCCATCCCATCATAGGAAGTGATCACCGTTTACTTACCACTTTGTACACTCTAATTAATCTTTTTTTGTGTCCAGTGATGTTCCTAGAGGTTGTATGTGTACAACAATAAATATTAGGTATGATGTGGGGGAATCAAAATTTTTCAAGAGGACAAAAGGGGGACTGGAAAATTTTTGGATTTCACCCTACCACTTAGCCTTGTAACATGGGTTTCTATGGTGCCATTTGTGCGAATTCCATTCCTATGAAACAATTCAGTGATACATTAGCTGCGTAATTGGAGGGGTTACTGTACAGTTCTTTTTTGTTAACTGTACAGTATGTTGGGCAGTGTGGGCCCACTTGACCAGCCCATGTCTATACTTATGCTTTTGAGCAGGTATTATTATTATTATTATTTTTTTTCATGTGAACCATTGCATAAGCAGGACCTTATGAAATCATACCAGTCCCGTCAACAGAATTGCTGTTATAAACAAAGAACAGCATTACAATTTCAATCACCGAACCTTTGAATACCTCTGCTATATTTCATCATATTGTACTCCTGTATTACATACAGGTGATAATTTCATTAATCACATCAGTGACTGAGACTTGCGATTATGGACAACCAGGTTATCAAAATAGGAGGTGGGGCATTTTAATTCCTGATAACCACTGTAAGAGCTAAATGTGGCATAGAAGTGTCCATCCATCCGTCATCCAATCCTATGTTGCCCCATGAGGAGCGTAGGAGCCTGGGGATAGGCAAGTTGGTCCTGACATTTGAGATGAGAGTGACCAGCCTCACTCATCCCTGAGTGGAATTACATGAGCAATAAACCCCAACCACCCCATAGATATAAACCTGCACTGGCTCAGTCTAACTGGAGTGTCTTAATTACTAAACCACCATAATTTGGTTATACGGTTACCACCCAGAGTAGTAAATGGTTTCCTGGTGTACAGGAAACCATTTGGCTTGTCACTCAGTGTTGAGTCACCCATAGGGAGAAGGAAAAGAGTGAAGGAAAGAAAGTCAAGAGGGAATGTAAAGCCACCTGCAGGCAGAAGGAAGAGGAAAGAAAGAAAGATACAAAAGGAAGTGAGGAAAGGGCAGACACCCAAAGCAGCAATACATCGAGTGAGTGGATGGTGAGTGCCCCCACCTACCACATATAGAAGTGTCCAGGTTTCTTTATCTTAACATTGTTCTCTTCCTTCCATCACTGTCCTCTCCTACATAGCAAAAGCTGTTGTAATGTTTGAAGAAGAGGCATTCTTTCAGTTTCATCAATGCCAAAAAAAATTTGGTAGAACCATATTCTTATGGAGAATGTCCTGTACCATGACTGCACTTGGCATAAGAATGGTATAATCACAACAGTCTAACTCATTCATCTGGCTTGCCTTTCCATACCTGATCTAGTACATACAACTCTATTAATTACTCTTGGGAAAGTCTTCATTATATGTTACCATTTTTTATGTTCTTTTTTTGCCCTGGTCTACAGTAAAATGGAGAATAGTGCCTATTAAAATTTGATTGCTGCCTATAAAACTGATTTGCCAGTTTCTTCCAATTTATAGTATTAGCTGTATAGAAAAAGTTGATATTTTGGAAAACTCTTCTGGTATATAATGAGGACTTCATACTTGCTTTTATATATAGTATTGAGTATGTACACTGCAGCATCCTAGACATACAGCATCTCACTCACTCTTTGAAACTTCACTCCTATATATGATTATTAGTTTCCATTTCTTAACCTCTACAGCATTCTCTCAAGAATTTCACCAGCATTTTTGAAGGTGATGTAATACCAGTACATCACATCCTTACACTATCACTGACATCAAATCTACTGCAGTGATTCATTACTTACTCATATGAACAGCTTCACAAGTAATTAGCATTATACAAGAATCTTGTTTGACTTAGTAACCTCCCTCTCACTCATTACGGTTCATGCTAATGCTTGTGGTGTCCAGTTATGTACATTTTTGTCAGAGTTCATTTGGGCATTTGGAAAGTGCACTGCTTCCCTTTTCAGTCTTTCCTTAATTTCTTTCCTTGCATTTCTTGCATCCTTTTCCAGTCATATACATCATTCTTATACAAAACAGTATTTTGCAAACAAGGTCTGTAATATTTCCTACACTGTTAGTAATTGCCCCTTTTCATCTGTCCATCTGTCATCCAGTCTAGTGGTGCCTCATCAAGTGTTGTACCAGAACATATTGCTTCCATTACCAGTCTTTTAGTATTTTCTCCTATATCCTTGAACTAGTCTGGCAGTCATAAGCATTAAATTTAAAAAATATCCCCTTTTATTATGATTTTTTTTTCCAACTTTTCCTTTGTCAGCCAGTGTGGCTAATTAAATTAACTGTGGTAATTCTAATTTTGTGATGCCTATTAAAATTAGAACATGACAATATTCTCATTCCTTTCATTTTTCTAGTATTTGAATTTCTTCATGTCCTTGTGCAAATCTGATCCTCAAGTTAAACTCCTTTTACTGTTTTCTTGGTTGCATGCTCAGTCTGCCCTCAAGCAACAGGATAACATCAACAGCTTTCTTCTTTTGGGCCGAGTATACATCCGCCTTGACCAACCCATGGCTGCTCTTGACGTTTACAAAGATGGGCTTGATAAATTTCCTGGGGAAGTTACTCTACTAACAGCAATAGCAAGGTATTGCACAAATGAGGGTTTGTTTTATACTTAGTACAATAGCATGAAAGTGGCTGTGCCTTTCAGAAAACTTCCTCAGTGTTCCTTTTTCCCATTATGCTGAAAAGCTTTGCAGTATATGTAATGAATTATGCTTGTCACCATAGTTATCACCAATTTCTGACATCCTCTTCACACACAGAGCTTCAGTGTGACTTTCACATAACCTGTTGTGTTTATTACGGTACTTGTTAGTGATTTAGCTTCCTCTCACATTCAAAACTATACCTCAGCTTAATCTCATGGCAGGATATATGAGGGTCTGCATGACTTAACAAAGGCTGTCAAGTTCTACAAAGATGTTCTTCACAATGATGCCACACATGTTGAGGCCATTGCTTGTATTGGAACCAACCACTTCTACAGTGATCAGCCTGAAGTAGCACTTCGTTTCTACAGGTGTGTGGGGTTGTGCCCTCTTTACTGTGAGTTCATCAGCAGGCATTGCTGGACTATCAGTGTTGTTGGATATGTATGTGAAAGGAAAGGTTGTTTGATGTGAATGTCTTTGGGGGCAGCAGGAGGGGTACTGAACTATTTCTTAGTTGAAGTAGTTGTAGAAAAACATGCACTGGCTTTGTTTGAAGCAGGAAGAGAGTCAGAAGGAAGTGGTGAAAGTAAGGAACTTTCAGATGAGGTGTGTATGGTTAGATATCAGGGAGGAATTACAGGAGAGTGGTTGTAGATGAGAGAAACTATTAAGAGGGGTGAAAGAAGCTGTGCATAGGTATGCTAGGGATTTGTCTGGAATGAGAAGAGTGGCTGGAAGGAAAGGGAGAAGGTGTATGAGTGATGGAATAAGGAGGGCAAAGACCTGGTGAAAGAGAAAAGGCTATAGGGAATGAGTTTGTAATTGTAAGAAACAAAACCTGAAACTGAAAGCAGTGAAGAGCAGTTATGGTTTTTGAGAGGAATGAAGTAACACATGCATATTAAAGCTGAATCGTCAAGAAAAGAAGAACTTGCACATCTTCAAATATCTAGGTGGTGTAATGAGCCAGGATAGAAGTTTAAAGGATGAAGTGCAAGAAGGGTACAGCAGGGAAGGTAGGTTGCAGGTGCACTGAGAGCAATGAAAGAATAGGGAGGTGACCATGGAAGTCATTTCACAGCAGTATATTAATAACCATACAAATGCATGGAAGTGAAGCTTGAACGTTGCTGGAGGAATTCAAGTCAGGTGAGAGGTAGTGGAACAAGTTATACAAGAAGAGCATATGAAGTCATGTGGAAAGAGAGAGAGAGATAGACAAAGGAAGAACTTTGGGGAGTGTTGTAATGATGGCAGAAGATAGTTCAAAACAGGTGATTTGTTCATGACCATCCCCTCTGGGATAGGTGTCTGTCTATAGACAGATAAATAGGCTGGCCTTCTTAAGGATTAAATTAAGAAAAAAATGAACAGTAATGCATGTTTCAGACGACTGCTTCAGATGGGTATATACAACTGTGAGATCTTCAACAACTTGGGTCTGTGCTGCTTTTATGCCCAGCAATATGACATGACCCTCACATGCTTTGAGCGTGCCCTGAGTTTGGCTACTGACAAGAGCATTGCTGATGTCTGGTACAACCTTGGACATATTGCCCTGGTCAGTATCACACAAGGGACATACTGCCCTGGTCAGTATCCCAGAAGACAGGTAGTGAAGAATAATTAACCCCTTGACCCCGGGCTTGGGGCTCAGCCGCTTACCCTCCCAGCCTGGGATAATCAGTGATTTTTGCCCCATTTTCAAATATTTGAGGGGGGGGGGAACTTAACCTAGTCAAAAACTAAACAGATAAAACCTTTGGCTATGTGATGACGTTATCAATTGACTGGTAGGTAGGGAATCAATTAATTAATCAATCAATATATATATATATACATATATATTTTATGTGTCCGACTTTGGGCATAGGCTTTACAGCCTGCTA
>JAGKTI010005246.1:0-16166 GCA_018397915.1 Birgus latro | reverse complement strand
CAAAGGGGTTCATTTAATAGTACCTTAACTCAACATCTTTCATCAACAGGGTACCTGAAATACAGGGTGAGGAGTAGCAACATCCAGACAGCAGGTACCTGTATTTCAGGTACCAACCCACGATTTTTCACAGTAATCTCTCTACTGTCCGGACGACCACTATCCTTACCTCACTGTCTGGACATTGTAGGCTGATGACTGAAACCCAAAATGCCCAAAAATTCAAAAAAATCCAGAAAAAAAAGTTTATTTTTTATTTTTTTTACCGCATCAATTTGAATTTCCTGCGCACGCCGACCAGCTGTGTTTTCGCGCCTCCCGCTTCTCTCTGGTCTCATTTTTCCGCTCAGCTGCCGGTTCGTGAAAACGCCCTTGTCATGGCTCCTGAAGTGCTTGTTTTTGTGGTGATTCCCTACCTCCTGCAGGGCTTGCTGCTGTTCTGCACCTTCTTCATCGTGTGTGTGTGATGATGGCCCCGCCACTTGAGAAGAGGAAGAGAGTGGTGATGACTCTGGAGAAGAAGCAGGAGATATTGGAAAAGGTGGGCGCCGGGTAACTGACATCACGGATCCTACGTGAGTTCAACCTCCCTCGCTCTACTTTGTTTGATATCAAGAGGTCCCGAGACAAACTACACCAGTACTTGGCTGATTTCGCTTCGAAAACCAGACGAAACGTGGAGAGGAAGATGATGTTTACTCCTAAGTATGCAGACATCGACCATTCCACGCTCATCTGGTATTGACAACAACGTGCTGCTGGTGTGTTGGTATGTGGAACGGAGCTGAAAGCTGCTGCCGAGAAGTTCGCAAGGCTTCATGACACTCCAGACTTCAAGGCATCTGAAGGTTGGTTCTTCACGTTCAAGTTACGGCACGGACTTACCAATCGTAAGGCCCATGGTGAAGCTCTGGACGCCAACGACAAGGGAATAGAAGAGTTTCGGCAGAAGGTGAGGGGCTTGATTGACAGGGAGGGCCTCACTCTCGGTCAAGTCTACAACGCTGACGAAATTGGCCTATTCTATTGTTCAGTCCCCACAAACACTCTCGCTGAGGAGACGGAGAAGCGTATACCTGGCCGCGAGCTCTCCAAGCAACGGGTGTCTGCTTTGTGCTGTGCAAATGCTAACGGCATGCACCGGCTCAAACCCGTTATTGTTGGACGTGCAAAGCAGCCTCGGTGCCTTCGTGAGTTACAGGATGTCCTTCCTGTCGTGTGGTATAATTCTCTGAAGGCTTGGTTCACAACTAAGATCTTTAGAGATTGGTTTCACCAACACTTTGTCAAGGAAGTCATACATTATCAGACAGAGACACTGAAAATCCCACGCAACCAGGTAAAGGCCCTCCTGGTTCTAGACAATGCACCTGCGCATTCGTCTGAGAAGGAGTTGGTGGCTGAAAATGGCCGCATTAGGTGTCTGTTTTTGCCACCTAATACGACTGCTTTCATCCAACCAATGGACCAGGGAGTGATTGTGGCAGCGAAGAGGCTCTACCGACGGAGGTTTTTGGATGAAGTGATGGTAGTCTACGAGGACGAGGACGATCGCAGGGAAGGACGAGACATGCGAGGACATCAAACTGTCAAAAACCTTCGCTGCTACAACCTCAAGTCTGCTATCTACAACCGGGCCAGTACATGGAAGGAAGTCTCTGTCAAGACTCTAGAAAACGGTTGGTCTCGTCTGCTTCATGGAACTGACGTGGTGCACGATTTCCTAGGTTTTGAGGTGGATGACTTCCATGCAAGGCTTCGTGCGGGTGGAGACAATGTGGATGTCAACGAAGTGCGTGAGTGGTTGGATGATGACAAGGGCGATCCAGGGCATCAGATCATGTCTGATATCGAGATCGCATCTTCTGTTGCCGGTACAAGTACCCAGCAGGAAGATTCCAACGAAGACAGCGACGATGATGCGGACTCCTCACGGCTCGTCACTACTCCAGCCATCGCCAAGCTAAGCGCACTCCGGGAACATGTGGAGTTCATCCTTGACTACCTAGAACACCCGGACTGTGACAGGGAGATGGGGCCCTTAGGACTTGTGGAGGAAGTGCGAGCTTTCAGGCAGCGCATCATTAATCGTCAGAATCGTCGTTGCTTGCGTCAATCAACCATTGACAGTTTTTTCAGGCCCGTCATCCCTGCCGTGCTCAGCCCTCACTCCACACCATTGCCTCACCAAGACAGGCCTTCTAGCTCCGAGCCACAGCCTAGCACATCGGGCATGGTGGAGTCACCACTGGATGTGAGTTTGCAGCTGTCTTCAGAGTCCTCTGCAGTGGATAGCGTATCACCACATCCCACCAAGGAGCCCCTGGGCCGCCTCCGTCAGCTAATCTCGGAAGGAAGTGAGAAGGGATGATTTTCATAGTGATTTCCACGTCTGATACTTACTTACACTATGGTGGCAAGTTGTGAGCACCTATGCCTTACTCATCTTTTTTTGGTTAAAATTCAATTAATTCATGCTTTGTGTGCATTATTTATGTGAAAGGGGACTTAAATAAGTGCTATGCATGTCCGGTAGGGAGGTAGGTAGGTGGTTTTCTGATTTTGGTTAGGTTAGGGTCATAAATGACCTGTGTGGGAGCTTCAGGGCCACTATCCGGACGAGACTACTTTCCAGTCATGCCTTTGGCTCTGTTACACCGGATAGTGGAAAGATTACTGTATTATTACTTTATCTATCTATCTATCTATAAATATATATCAATCTGTCTATTTGTCTATATATACAGTATATAAATATCAATCTGTCTGTCTATCTATCTGTATATATATACAGTAAAACCTCGATATAATGGACTTCAGTAGACTGGAATTCGCTTTTGTTGGACTCGAGGAGCTACCGGAGTAAACTCCTATATATTGGAAAAAGTCCGATATAGCCAGAAAGCAGTCTGGACTGCCTGACCACTTCAGCTATGTTCACCACAATAAGACAAGTAAAAGACATGTTTTTCAGTGCACAGTACAGTATTATTATACCATTTGATTAATGTAGTGAAGGTATAACACAGTACAATACTGCAATGGTGGTGAAAACCACTGATGCAATCCGGACTAATGTCTGATATATCGGAAAAAGTCCGGATTAGCAGGGGTAAGTCCAGATGTCGCTTTTATCGGAAAATCACATATTTCGGACTGGCCTGAGCCCCAATTAGTCCGTTATAGTGAGGTCTTACTGTATATATATACTGTATTCTATTTTCTAAGATATCTTACTGACTTTGAGGATGGAGGGTGGCAGAGGGGAGGAAACACCCACAATTTTTCAAAATTTGCTAGATCAACTATGGTGGTCACCCGGGGTGTAGAGCATGTTTTGCTAGATAGACTGTGGTTGTCATTCGGGGTTAAGGGGTTAAGCACAGAAGGGAAGCATTGTTAACAAAACACAAATACCCTAACATTAGTATCTGTAGTTATATATACTGTATATCATATATCTGTGTTGTGTACTCAAGAGGTGACGATATAATATATTTATTGTATATATAATGTGTAGCCTATCAGTATAACTTGTTAAAATTATATATAATACTGTCAACATAAGTTATATATACATCATGACAAAGTAACAAGCCAAGGGCTCAAAGGAACATAAACAAGTACTGTAATATATTAAACCTGAATATTGTCAGGGCATTGGAGATATCAACCTGGCATACCAGTGCTTCCGTCTGGCACTAGTGTCAGACAATGATCATGGGGAATCCTACAACAACCTTGGGGTTTTGGAGTATCGCCGAGGAAATTTGGAAACTGCTCGAGCCTTTTTCATGACTGCAGCCAGCCTTGCACCCCACATGTTTCAGCCTCATTACAATCATGCTAAGCTCGCACATAAGGTAACTTTAGCCTTATAATGCAATGTATAGTAATGTGATGACAGCAGATGTGTGTGTGTGTGTGTGTGTGTGTGTGTGTGTGTGTGTGTGTGTGTGTGTGTGTGTGTGTGTGTGTGTGTATGCACGTGTGTGTGTGTGTGTGCGCATGTGCGCACACACAGTTTTTACTTACCTGTAGTATACGGGACTTGAGTTAAGCTCATATTGTTCTGTCTTCATATTTAATCCTTTCCGATTTAGTTTCAGACATACAGATGTTTGCTAACACCACCAACCCTTCCAGAGCATTCCAAATATTTATACAGTATATCTATTTGGGAAACTAATCTGTAAGTTTATTATTTTGACATCCTTTTTGCTGTTTATATTCATGTCCTCTTACCCTTCAACTCTACTCGCTTTTTCCTGTTCTCCAATTCCTTTCAGGTATCTGATGGTGGCTAGAATAAAATTAATATTACATTCTCTGGATAGGGTTCATTTGTCAGAATAAGAATACAGTAATAAATAAGTTTCTTTCATCTCATGTGAAAAGTTCTCAAGCTTTTCGTTACGTTATTACAGTAATGCTGCAGACTGAATTATGATTCTTTTCATAATTTACTAATACAGTACCAGTATTTGATTAAACTTTCTTGTTCTCCATTATGCACTACAGTCTCGTTATTCAGTCCATTTCTTCTTAATAACAGTTTATAATATTCCAGGTTGGAGATCTACAGACAAGCTTCATCATAGTCCAGAAAGCTCTTGTAATGTTTCCTGAACATGTTGACTCAAAGGAACTCTTGAAAACACTAGAAAATCACTTTCACACACTGTAAATAACCATGTGACCTTTGTGGTAAATGCTGATAAGCTTTGGTATACTGTACAGTAAAATATTTACCATTACTCTTTTTCAAGGCGCATTATAGTTATTGTATAATTTTGGTAGATACTGTACTTAATAACATCATTGTTTAACTTTGTCTGCATATGCAGTTATTGTGCTGTGCTTCATATTTATCAAGTATGTAGACCTTCAGTGGTATTCTTGTGCTGTTAGAGAGCCTACTGGGATTTATTTTGCTCATTACATTTCAGCATTTTCTTTGGTATTATTTACATCTTTGTGACACATATATTTTTAATAATTTGCCTACTAGAGAATATTAACTTGACATGGAAAACTAAAATGGTAAGTATCGGGTGCTAATACGCAAAAACCTGCTAAGCTGACGAGAATACAGATCCTCGCTTCCTCTTGGGAAGCCTGATGGGATGACCATCATGACCTTAGTAGAAATTCCTCCTGACAACTGTACTTAATTTTTATATATTCTGTATTCTTTTACCCATTAACATTTACAGTACTATACTAATTTGTGTTATGAAAAAAAGGTGCTACTTCAAAGACTTGCTCCCTTCAAGAAACCCCTCGCTTCCACTCCCAACAGTGAATGGCTGACCTTCAGGCTACTTTGTCATCACTTACATCTCACTCCCTCAATCACTCCTCTCTCTACTTCTGTACAACAGATGGTCTTGCTTTTCCATCAGTTTTACCCTTGGTCTCTCTTTTGTGGAATATCTTTGGCACCCTGCTGTGTGCACTCTTTGAATATGTTCAGACCACCTGAGTGAATTTTTCTTTATCCCTTCAGTAATACCACATCCCATTATCTCACTCCTCTTGCAGTTTCTTCCAATCCAAAATACTTCTACATGTTGTTATTACTTTTACTATCCACCTGCTTACAGCTGCAGCTGTTATGAAAAAATAAGCTTTATACTTATAACAAAGAAATAAAGTTCTCTGTCACACACTGCCCAGGTTTCACTCCCATATGAATGTCAGCAGCCACACACTGCAGTAGTCGTCTTCATTTCCAGACTAACCATGCATCTCTTCAAAACACTACTTACGTGTCCACTTTCTATTCTCCCCTGAAGTGACCTGCCTTTAGCCTCACACTTAACTTCCTTAAGCACTTTGCTTCCCATTTGTACTCAACACTGCATTTAGTTTCCTCCTTCATTCCTATAAAATTTATCATATTCTTTCCTATAAAATACCAACATTTTGCTTTTGTTTGCATTCACTGTCACTGTACTTTGTAAACTTATATTTTTACAATTTATACTCTTAAATTTCTAGTGATGAATACTACTTTAATTATATACAAAGTATTTTCTTCTTTAGAGATGGGGTAATTACCTTTACGATAATTCTCACTATTAAGCACTTTATGTCCATCATCATCGTCATAATCCGAACCTCCTTTCCCACCCTAGGGCAGGGTGAGGAGTAGCAACGTCCAGACAGCCAAGATTGCCCAATCCAATGGGCCACGCTTCTATTCACTCATCATTCAAGCCCCTGAAATCCTGGCTCTATCTGATTCGCTAAAAACATTCATCACATTTTGTAGCTTCACATAAACATATCTGATATTATTCATTTGATTTCAATATCTTGTGGCAGGTGGGGGTGCTCACCATCCACTCACTCTATGTAGTGCTGCTCTGGGTGTGTGCCCTTTCCTCTCTTCCATCCTTCCTCTTCTGTCTTTCCTTGCTTCACTCTTTGTTCTTTCTTCTGCCTACAGGTGACTTTACACTCCCTCTTCTGTCTTTCCTCTTCCTTTTGCCTATGGATAACTCTACACTGAGTGACAAGCCAAACGGTTTCCTCTATACCAAGAAACCATTTACTACGCTGGGTGGTAACCATATAACCAAATTATAGCGCCTGGTGGTTTAGTGGGTAATAAAGGTGCTCCAATAGGATTGAGCTTATGTAGGTTTATATCCAAGGGATGGTTGGGGTTTATTGCTCATGTAATGCCACTCAGGGATGAGTGAGGCTGGTCACTCTCATCTTGCCTAGCCCCAGGTTCCTATGCTCCTCATAGGGAGACATAGGAACAGATGATGGATGGATGGATGGATAGATTTCAATATCATCATCATAGACTCCCCACCTTAAGATGACTTAGAATCTAGAAACGATGAAAGTAGGAAAGTGGGAGAACTATCAAAGCATTCGCAGCAAAATGAGCCAGACATTTATACATCATTAAAGGTCTGGAATCCTGGCTCCATTTCCCGAGTCTTACCACCTACAAATATTTTACCAACTACAAATATCAACAGGAACCAAAATTGTCAACTGTAAGCATTAACTGTGTCAATTTTAGGGTTAATTTACTTTAGTCCAAACTTTGCCAAATTATGTGGCATACAGTAGTGTTCAGTAGTATCTCTACCAGAAGTATTTATACACAACATCCAATAAACATAAGAAATAAATACTTGTGGCAGAGAACCAGTGCTCATTAAAGTAATAAGGCAAACAGTGAACTTGATTCAGTGGTCAAAATGGACACAGTTAGCTCAATACTATAAAACACAATCTAGCCCTTTATCTCCAGTTAGGACATTGCTACTCCTCACCCTGCCCTAGGGTGGGAAAGGAGGTCCACGTGATGATGATGATTCAGTGAAAGGGCTGACATTAATGTTGTTCATATTAACGTTTAAGACAGAAAAGGACCTTAATTTATGAAACTGTCCCTTGAGCATGCTGTGAATGCAATACCTTATCTAAAATTGTCACCTTGTCTAATGCCATTTCATTTCATTAACTTTTTATTTTTCCTGGGCATTTTAATCCTTGTGGAGTTCTTCTGGCAGCAGTACTGCCTCAACAGATGTACCCTATAATTTAAGCTTCAAATAAAAATATCACTGAACCTCTCTCATCAATATTGGATTATAAGCTTCAAATAAACAATGCCACTGAACAGCTCTCATCAAGAAACTGCTTTATCTTAATACTGTAAATGTCATGCAAACAGAATAATACATCAGTCAGTAAATACAGACATGCCTTATTTCCTGCATAGCAATGAAACTGGTTCCGAGAAAATTAAAAAATATCTGATTTATCAAACTTTACTTGATATACTTCAAATACAAAGAGTACCAGTTACTGGAGGTATCTGAAACCCTCCAATAAAATGTATTGAAAAAACAACAGAATAGTATTGCTTAAAAGAAAAATGATCTAAAAACAAAAATTATCTACAAATTTCAAGGTTAGTTAAACTTCCTGATTTCATGTTTGTATGCATCACTGGGGTTGTACTAGTCCCTCTCTGCGATGGCAGTCAGATGGACATCTATCTCCTGCTCTGTCAGAGTTCTGCAACATCATTATACAACCGAGGAGTAAACATATGAAAAACAAGAAATCCACATTCCCCCCCCCTCCCCCACGTACTCTAAGAATATAATGCTTTACCAACTTTTCCTCCATTCATCATCTGTCCTTCCAGTTACACACCTGATCAACTATAGAACATCTTCAGCCACCTGTCTCTTCTCTCACAATATCATACTGTAGTGTGTCTAGTTATCACAGCCAGGGTCAAAATATTACCCATCCAAAAAATGTACTGTACCTATCTGACAGCTCATCCCGAAGGTTACTAGAAGTAACAATAAACTATCTTCATGACTCCTTTCAAAGCTGCTTCCTCATGTACTTCACCAACTTCCCATTTCTTCTTAACCCGCCTAGTCCCCCCGACGTACGATGCACGTCACCACTTTTTTTCATGCCGAGACCCACCGATGTGCATTATACGTCAATCAATTGCAAGGCCCGTTGTTTGCACATTTTTCAAGATTCGCAGCTGATTTTTAGTAGGCATATGTGGGAGACTTTCCTCTACCCCCAGCCAGGCAGCAACACTGCCTGACCCTGTTCACCCCCCCCCCCAGGGGGTGCGCGATTTTCTCGCAACTCACCTGTTAGCAGTGACCTGGCATGTAAAGACAAGTAGCACCATGGTCTCTCTGACGACAAAATTCAAGGTGAAAGTGACTCCTGATGTGGAGGACAAAGATTATGTGGCACCAGAGTTAGTAATGAACAGAAGTAATGAGGAGGTAACATCGCCAAGTTAGGTGCAAAATGTTGATGCATTTGGTAAGGGAACAATACTTATATCACCTATATTATTTTGTGAAAAGCAATATACTATTGTAATACATATAAATTCGTACCTAATAAATAAATATCTACAAGGCTGTGTGGTTTTGGTTAAGTTTCCATCTCACAGGGATTGTATTTTATGGAGCTCGGCATGATAAAAAATGGTAGTCAGGTGAGGGATCTCTTACCTGTTTAGAATGTTTTTCACTTCAGGTGAGCACTTTCTCGCTGAATTTTCAATGTTTCTCACCAGAAGCGAATGTTTGAGCCAAAAAAAGACAAGTTGAAAATCAGTCGGGTTCTGAGAGTGGGTTGGGTAAAAAGTGGTCGGGACTGGGCGGGTTAATCTTCGTAATAACTTTACCTTAAATGCATTCTTTCTGCTAACCTTTCCTCCTTGAGGTGACCAACATATTCATACCTCCAAAATATGCTACTTTAATCTTCACTTCCAAATTAAAGCTTGCAATAAACACACTGAACTAATGGACAACAGAATTTAGCAATGAAGCTTAAAGCTACACGTTTCATTTACTTGCAGTGTTAAGATTACAACCATCAATTTGTGCCATGGGTGTTCCAACCCATGATATCAAGAGATGGTCACCAGAAGTAGCTACTTTACCACTAACTCCTTGGAGCTATACTAGCTGCCAGTAATCAAAATGTCATTCTTATACTCCATGAATTTAAATTTGTTGATTCCCTTAGGTTCCAATAACCTCTCTCACTTAATCTGGGAAAGCCCCAAGAATTGATGAAGTGTGTGGTGAAATGCTGAAGCATGGGGGAGAGATAGTAATAGAATGGATGTGGAAGGTGTGCAGATTGGCTTGGGAGGAGGGTAGAGTCCCAGAGGACTGGAAGTCAGGTATAATTATTCCTCTGTACAAAGGAAAAGGGGAAAAAGCAGTGTGCAGTGTATGGTAATCAAAGGGGCATTTGCCTTCTCAGTGTAATAGGAAAAGTATATGGTAGGATACTTATTGACAGAGGGAAATTACAGAGGAATTAGTTGGAGAAGAACAAGGGGAAGGGAAGGGAAGAGGTTGTATAGACCAGATATTCATTCTTAGATCCTTAGTGGAAAAGTTTCTAGAGAAGGGCAAGAAGTTGTATGCAGCCTTCATGGATCTGGAGAAAGCATATGACAGGGTGGATAGACAAGAATTGTGGAAGGTATTAAGAGTATATGGAGTGGATGGGAAGTTGTTGAAGGCAGTGAAGAGTATGTATGAGGGTCCAAGGCTGCAGTGCGTGTGGATGGCAAACTGAGTGAATCTTTCCATTTGAAGGTTGGATTGAAACAAGGATGTGTCATGTCTCCATGGTTGTTCAATCTGTACATGGATGGGGTTATAAAAGAGATACAAGGTTGGGCAGTGGATGCTGGAGCGGCCCTAGTGAGAGAGGGCAGTGTTGGAAACTCCCTGTACTGTTGTTTGCAGATGTTACTGTGTTGCTGAGCGAACACAAAGGGGAGCTGCAAGGCTTGGTAGATGAGTTTGGGAGAGTGTGTAAGAAACGGAATCTAAAGGTGAATGTAGGGAAGAGTAAAGTGATGGTCTTCGAGAGAAGTGAAGCCAGTGAATGTACAGTGANTAGTGGAAAAGTTTCTAGAGAAGGGCAAGAAGTTGTATGCAGCCTTCATGGATCTGGAGAAAGCATATGACAGGGTGGATAGACAAGGTTTGTGGAAGGTATTAAGAATATATGGAGTGGATGGGAAGTTGTTGAAGGCAGTGAAGAGTATGTATGAGGGTGCTAAGGCTGCAGTGCGTGTGGATGGCAAACTGAGTGAATCTTTCCATTTGAAGGTTGGATTGAAACAAGGATGTGTCATGTCTCCATGGTTGTTCAATCTGTATATGGATGGGGTTATAAAAGAGATACAAGGTCGGGCAGTGGATGTTGGAGCGGCCCTAGTGAGAGAGGGCAGTGTTTGGAAACTCCCTGTACTGTTGTTTGCAGATGATACTGTGTTGTTGAGTGAAGACGAAGGGGAGCTGCAAGGCTTGGTAGATGAGTTTAGGAGAGTGTGTAAGAAACGGAATCTAAAGGTCAATGTAGGGAAGAGTAAAGTGATGGTCTTCGAGAGAAGTGAAGCCAGTGAATGTACAGTGAAATTGGATGGGAAGGATATGGAGAATGTGAGTGAATTTAAGTACTAGAGAAGTGAAGCCAGTGAATGTACAGTGAAATTGGATGGGAAGGATATGGAGAATGTGAGTGAATTTAAGTACTTGGGCAGTGTGATGAGTAAGGATGGAAGTCTGGAGGGTGAAGTGCTCGAAAGGGTGCAGCAGGGAAGGAAGGTTGCTGGTTCGTTGAAAGCAGTGATAAGAAACAGGGAGGTGAGCATGGAAGTGAAAAAGTTGTTACATGACAGTATTGTGATACCAACTCTAACATATGGAAGTGAAGCTTGGACCCTGTTGGAAGGACAGAAGTCAAGAGTGACAGCAGTGGAAATGAGTTATTTGAGAGGAGCACGTGAAGTCACATGGAGAGACAGACTAACAAATGAGGAAGTGAAGGAGCATTGTGGTGTGGTTGAGGACGTGATGGGAAGCGTTAGGAGAAACACGTTAAGGTGGTTTGGGCGTGTGGAGAGGATGGAGAGTGAAAGACTGATGAGGAGAGTGTGAGTGAGGTGGAGGGGGAGAGAGGGAGGGGGAGGCCGAGGATGAGATGGAGGGATGGAGTGGAGAGGTATATGAGAGAGAGGGGTGTGAGTTGGGAGCGTGGTAGTGAAATGGTGGGGGACAGAGTGACATGGAGGCGATTTGTTTGTGGCCACCCCATGCGGAATTGAGGCGTCTGGCAATAGATAGAAAGACAGACTTAATCTGGGGCATCTAGCAAAAATTGTAATAAACTCTTTAATCTTTAACCCTATTTGGATAAAGTATATTTTTTTTTAGACAGACAGCAAATCTAATATGTTTGTTAGACAACTCTCCATTTATCCATCCATCATCCAGCTCTTTCCACACACTATCCTAATCAATCTCATACTCCAATCACTTTAAATGGCCATGCCATCTCAGTGTTTCTCTGTTTTCCCACATATTCTTACAAATCTTCTCATTTCTTTATCGATCTCTCCAGTTAACTCCACAAGTACTTCTGAGGTAACCTGTTTCAACATCTCTCAGTTTACATTTATGATCTACAAGCCTCGTCCTTTACTGCACACTGTATTAGTGTTAGAACTTCATCATCATCCGGACCTACTTTCCCACCCTAGGGCAGGGTGAGGAGTAGCATGTCCACACAGCCTAAGTTTGCCCAGTACAATGGGCCACACTCCCATTTACTCATCATTCCAGCTTCTGGAATCCTGACTCTATCTGATACACCAGAAACATTCACCACATTCTGTAGCTTCACATAATTATCCAATAGAGTCAATCTGGACGCTGTCATGTTAAAAAGGGGTGCCAAAACCCCGATAATGCACTTCTTCTCACAACATTCATCCAGCCAGCCTGATCTCTTGTCAGTCCTCCAGCCTCACCGACTTCCATACCTCTCTTCCTCACACACTAATCCATCATACCTTTCCACCTTCTCCTTGGCCTACCTCACCTCCTTCCACCTTCAAATTTGCTCAGATATACCTTTTTCACCACTCTATTGCTATCCATTCTCTCCACATGGCCATACCATCTCAGTACACGCTCATTGATTCTGGTGTCTACAGACTTCCTCACTCCACATCTTTCATGAATCACAATATTTCATATCCTATCCACTCTCTGTACTCCACGTACATTCCTCAGCAGTCCCATCACTGCTCTTGCTCTTGACTGTTCATTTTCATGCCACACCATAGTCTCACATCCATATGTTAAAGCTGGCCCTAACACTCCTTCATGTAAGCCTCCTGCAGCTGCAACACTCAAGCCTGTTTCTTATCAAGGCCTTGATAGCACCAGCTACATTCCTTCCTGTGTCACTGTGCTTTCCACTTCTTTTGCACACTTTCCTCTCTTTTCTATCACTGTACCCAGGTATTTGGATTCTCTCACCAATTCCAGTCTCTCTCCATTCACTGTAACATCACACTAAGAATCACCTTCCCCCTCAATAGCCATCAACTTTGCTCACAAGGCACGACGCTCACAGACATTAGCAAAACTCTGCACTAGTCTACCAAGTTCTTGTATTTGCAAGCTGTACTGCATCATCAGCATACAACAAATTAAGAGATATTCCATCCATCACCATTCATTACCAATGCCATCCCTCTCTCCATTACTTGTGTTTTTAAAAACTTGTCTCATCATCCCATCCATATATATATATATACTGAACAATCATGGGAACATCACACACCCTTGTCGCATGCCCAGACCGATCATGAACCATTCACTTAGATGCCCATTTACCCTTAAACATGCTTCACTACCATTATAAAAACTCTTGACGGCACCTAGCAGCTTACCCATCTACATCGTACATCCGCAAAACCTTCCACAATTCTTTGCTGTCTACTTTGTCGTATGCTTATTCCACATCCATGAATGTCATAAACACCTTATGGTCCTTCTCACAAGCCTTCTCTGCTATCTGTCTTACTGCAAATATTTGATCCACACATCCTCTGCCACTCCTAAAGCCACCCTGTTCATCACTCACTAGGACTTCTAATCTCTCTCTTACTTTCTTTATAATAATTCTTCTATATACCTTCCCTAACACAATCAATAAACTTATGCCACGATAATTCTTGCACTTTTCACTCACCTTTATTTTTGTACAAGGGTACAATCACAGCCTTTTTCCATTCTGCTGGCACAGTTTCACTCATCCATGACTTTTTACATATCTCCAACAAGCACTTCATTCCACTCTCTCCACTAGCCTTAATCATCTTTGCATACACCTCATCAACCCCAGCTGCTTTCTCATTTTTCAGCCGCTTCACAGGGTTCTTCACCTGTGCAAGTGTTATGTTTCCTGGCGCTGCATTCCTTTTCCGCACACCCTCAAAACCAATTGTGTTTACAGCCGCTCTGCTCTCTCTATTCCCATTCATCAGGCTTTCAAAATATTCTTTCCATCTGGTCCTTACTTCATCACCATGGGTTAATAATCTACAACTTACATCCTTCACAATTTCATATTTCTTTCTGCTGTCACTTCTACATTTCCGCACCTCTTTCCAGAATAATTTCCTATTTTCAGAGTAATTTGCATTCATTTTTCTTTGTAGACCATCATTTACCTCCTTTTTCCTCTTCACTAGTCTCTTTACATGCTTTTTGCCCTCAATATATTCAGTTATTTCAATTGAACTCCTGCCCTGTAACCACTCTAGCCACTTCTTCCTCTTTTCCTCCACAGGTCTCTTGACTTCTTCATCCCACCATGCAATACCTTTCTTCTTTGTTGTTATTCTTGCCACACCACACACTGCTTCAGCATTCCTAACAAAACAATCCCTATATGCATTCCACAGGCTGTCCAGATCCATTTCATTATAGTTCATTGATTCTAATTCCTCCCCTACTTTGGTCCTACATTCATCTGCCATTTCTTTGATCTTCAGCTTCTTGACTTTCAGTCTTTCTCTCTGACTGCTCCTCTCTCTCCTGGTTCACCTCACTAATGCTGTATAATCTCATTCAATGCTTTCTTTACTCTCATGCTTACATTCCTAATTTCTGTAGATACTTGATGCTTCTGTCAACTTCCTTCTTTCTTTCACTCTTTGCTTCAGTTCATCTTCCAAGCTACAACTTTTGTTCACAACATTACTTAATAATTATCCCCTGAAGTCCTATATCTGACGATCGTTGGTTTCCTAACTTGGCATGTAATGTACTATGGCAGACGATCATGGAGAGGTTACAAAAAACTAGAGCTGTAACCCTGCCTCTTTTATGACGTAAATGGTACCCAGCCAATGGAAACTATGAGATGAGGTGGTGGGAGGCATGATGCGGCCCTCTCCCTGGGTGTGGGGAGGCCCCCCCACCTTCCTCTGCCCCAATGGATTCTGCCCTCTATAGCCCCGGTCACACAGTTACGATAATCATCACGATAGCACTACAGTAAGACCACACTATAACGGACTAATTGGGGCCGAAGCCAGTCCGAAAAATGCGAAATTCCGATAAAAGCGACATCCGGACTTACCCCTGCTAATCCGGACTTTTTCCGATATATCAGACATTAGTCCAGATTGAATCAGTGGTTTTCACTACCATTGCAGTATTGTACTGTGTTATACCTTCACTACATTCATCAACTGGCATAATAATACTGTACTGTGCACTGAAAAACATGTCTTTTACTTGTCTTATTGTGGTGAACATAGCTGAAGTGGTCAGGCAGTCCGGACTGCTTTCTGGCTTTATCAGACTTTTTCTGATATATAGTTTAGTCCGGTAGCTCCTTGAGTCCGATAAAAGCAAATTCCGGTCTATTGAAGTCCGTTATTTCGAGGTTTTACAGTACTAATAAAATTATTGGTGCTGTCGTGATATTTGATCATGATTTTCGTCTGTCACAGTAGCTGAACGACACCCTTATGACGGCGCTAAGTATGTGTCATGACGGTCTTAAGATCGTCACGAACGAATCACAACAGATCAACAACAACGTCATGATTGGTGGGTTGTTTAATTTTGAAGGTCATTTTCCCGTCATGACAAAGCCACGATGAGCACGATTCTCATGATGGTGTTATGAAGGTGTCACGATAGCGTCACAAGTGTCGCCCATAGGCGGAAATAATTCCTGTCAGATGAATATGTGCCGTACATTAATCTGTGACAAAAGAAACAAAATATTTCTGGACAAAATTATATATTATTATTAATTATTATATAGTATTATATATTATATATATAGTATACACACACACACACACACATATATGTATATATATATATATATATATACAGTAGGCGCGGAAAGTATTGACTTTTTTTGCCAACGTCATTCTTCTTCGAGTTAAGTGAAGTAGGGTCAATACTAACCTCCCCTGTGATGCGAAACGAGCTGACGCTTTTTCAACGGGAGCTGGCAACCCTGCTTGATAGGTTTGGCACCACAGGAGCAGGCTCAGTAATGTTTGGGCAGCCACAGGAGGAGGATTGTCTCTGTGTGTGATGCACCACGAGGGCATGTTTTGACTCAAATAACACAGTTATTTGGTTACCTACCAACATTCTCATCATGCCTAAAGTAACCACAAGCAAGGACAAACGTGTGGAAGTGATTACTTTATACAAAGCTGGCCACAAACTCCCATTTATTGCAAATCAGATGGTGTTAGACTGAGGACAGTGCAGAGACTGGTGAAG
>JAGKTI010005245.1:5176-35559 GCA_018397915.1 Birgus latro | reverse complement strand
GATGAGATGCAGTTTGGGTTTATGCCAGGCAGGGGGACCACTGATGCCATATTCACTGTTCGACAGCTTCAGGAAAAATATATTGGAAAGAAAGGGGAATTGTATTTTGTTTTAGTTGATTTGGAAAAGGCCTTTGACAGAGTCCCTAGAGAGGTGGTGAAGTGGGCAATGAGAAAGCTAGGGTTGGAAGAATGGCTGGTTAGGGTGGAGCTCGCACCCAGGTAAGAGTGAATGGAGCTTTGAGTGATGAGTTTTCCGTGAATGTTGGTGTGCATCAGGGGTCAGTTTTGAGTCCCTTGTTGTTTATCATGGTGCTTGAAGCCCTCTCACGTGACTTCAGAGATGGACTTCCATGGTAGATGTTGTATGCTGATGATTTGGTGTTGATTGCAGAGAATGAAAAGGAGGCGGAGGAAAGATTTAAGAAGTGGAGAGATGGTATGGGGTACAAGGGCTTAAGGATAAATGCAGATAAAACAAAAGTGATGATATCTAGGGTCGGTGGCGGTACAATCAGAGGAGAGGGAGAGTGGCCATGTGCAGTTTGCCACAAAGGTGTGGGAAGTAATTCCATCCTGTGTAGTGTTTGTGATAAGTGGGTGCACAAGAGATGTAGTGGTATTAGAGGTAGACTGCAAGATGATGCTGATTTCATGTGTGCGGCGTGTCGGGGAGAGCAGGTGGAGATTGTTAGGCGTGAGAGGGTTGAACTTGCAGGTGAGGCTCTTGAGTGTGTGGAGGAGTTTTGTTATTTGGGAGACATGTTATGTGCCAGAGGTGGGGCTGGAGTTAGCTCGGTTGCTAGAGTGAGAAGTGGTTGGAAGAAGTTCAGGGAGCTGTTGCCTCTCCTGACAATGAGAGGACTCTCCTTATGTGCTAAGGGGTCTTTGTATGCAGCATGTGTTAGAAGTGTGATGCTGATTGGTAGTGAGACCTGGGCAGTAAAGGAAGAGGATATTAGCAGGTTTAAACGTACAGAAATGTCGATGATTAGGTGGATGTCCAGTGTGTCCCTGCGTGCAAGGCCTGGGGGGGGCTGGGTTTACGATGGAAGAGTTGAGAGGTAGGATGGGACTGGAGTGTATTGGTGTTGTGATGAGGAGAGGTAGGCTGAGGTGGTTTGGACATGTGGAGAGGATGGGGGATGATAGGGTACAGAGGGTGAGAGGTGTTAATATTGGGGGAGGGGTAGACCGAGAAAGACATGGGACGAGGTCATTAAGTGTGACTTAAGGGTTAAGGGACTGAACAGGGAGGCTGCCAGGGATCGAGCAGCGTGGAGAACGGCCATTAGGTGACCAAGGCCAACGCATGCAAGCATGTTGGAGCCTTCAAAAACGAAACGAAATGAAATGATGGTGTTGTAAGGGAGGTGAATGCAAGAGTGTTAGGTGGTGGACTGAGTCTGGTGAATGATAGTAGAGAGTGGAATCTGAAGCAGCTGCTGTTTGCGGATGATACTGCACTGGTGGCTGATTCAGAGGAGAGATTGAGACAGTTGGTAAAGGAGTTTGGAAGGGTGTGTGAAAGGAGGAAACTGAAAATAAATGAGAATAAGAGTAAAGTGATGAAGTATACGAGATTGGTAGATGGTAGGATGATGAATATAGTTTTGATTGGT
This sequence comes from Birgus latro, assembly GCA_018397915.1. NCBI lineage: Eukaryota > Metazoa > Arthropoda > Malacostraca > Decapoda > Coenobitidae > Birgus > Birgus latro. Next base: position 33,938 of record JAGKTI010005245.1, on the reverse strand, counting down.
GAGTTGCTTGAGGAGGTTGAGTGTTTAAGTATTTACGGTCACGTGTTGCTGTGGATGGAAGAATAGATGCAGAAGTGAAGTTTAGAATGAATGAAGTTGGAAAGGTGCTGGGAGGAATGAAAAAAGTGTTTAGATGTCATTCACTCAGAATGGATGTAAAGAGAAGACTGTATGAGGGTATTGTGGTACCGACTGCATTATATGGGGCTGAAACTTGGAATATGGGTGTAGCAGAGAGGAAAAGTTTGAATGTAATGGAGATGAGGTGTTTGAGGAGTATGTGTGGAGTGACGCGTATGGATCGAGTGAGAAATGATGAAGTGCGAAGGAGAACTGGAATTGTTCAGGAGATGGCTGATCGAGCTGAGCAGAGGGTGTTGCGATGGTTTGGGCATATGGAGAGAATGGAAAATGAGCGATTGGTGAAAAAGATAACTTTACCTGAGGTGAGAGGTGTAAGGCTGAGAGGAAGACCACGAATAGGATGGATGGATAGTGTGAAGTGAGCGTTGGATGCGAGAGGGTTGTCTGTTGAGCAAGGAAGAGTGGCTGTGCGTGATAGAAATGAATGGAGGGAAATTGTGAATGAATAAATGATGACGCAGCTCTGAGGAGATATTCTCCGGCATTTTGTCTGATGAGCTGGTCAGGTCAGGTGCGGGTAAGGGGATGGGTCCATTATGAGGTGGCAGTGGTAAACCAGCTTTGCTGTCAGGCCCTGCTGCGGATGTCACTGACTGTACTGAGTGGTTGACCCTCGTGCGGTGTGGTGCGGTGAGGATCTGCCCCTTCTTCCCTTTGGGGCTAAGATGCAAATGAATGTGTATGAGTGGATGAGTAAATTGGTAGTGTGTTGACCTGTCTCGGCTACCTCCCTTTTCTTGGGGGAAGCAGCCTAGGTATATAGATAGATAGATAGCTTCCACATTTCCCCAGAATTCTTTGAACATTTAATTCGCTGGATATAAATAAAGTCAAATGTTACATCAGAGAACTTAACAAAACATTTTGCCCACTCGATCCGTGTAACTTGTCACAACTGTCTTATGCCTACGAGCATACAGCAGACTTTATCTCCAATGTAATAAATAGATGTTTCGTAGAAAGTAATTTTGTGCAGTCTGAGAAACATGTCTTCCTTAGGCCCCTACTCAAGAAACCTGGCCTTCATGTCGAGAGCATGGTAAATTATCGCCCTGATTCTAACCTGTGTTTCATGTCTAGGATCATTGAGCGGACCTTACTTGATTAACTCTTAGCACTACTGTAACATAACAGAGTACAGTAAACCCTTCTTAAGCTGAACTATATGGGGCTCTACCCTGTTTCGAATTACTGAATTTTCCTTATTACCGAATTTTCACCCCCCAAAATTGCTAAATTACCGAATTTTCACCCCCCAAAATTGCTAAGACAATACCTATTACTTGTCCTTTCAACACTAAATTAAAGAAGCATATATAAATAAATAAGTTATGACAAAAAACAATTTAGTGCATTTAATCTACCTTTAACCCCTTTAGTGCTGGGTGTATTTTCATTTTGTTCTTGCTGCCGCCAGACAATTTTAGTCAGTGTAGGTTGGATCTGTGGAAGTGCACGGGGTTGGTACAGCCTTCGTTAGCCCCTTCAGTATGTGAGTCCAGTCCTGAGTGCCATAAAATCGGCTGGAGGAAGCGTAAATAAAGTAGAAATAGACGTCACAGTACTGAAGTGGTTAATTGGTAGAAAATCATTCACAGAGGTAGTACAGACTGTCGGCAGCGTGTGTTGGAGATGGATTTTCACCCCCCCAAATTGCAAAAACAATACTTATTACTTGCCTTCTTAACACTAAAGTAAAGGAGCATATACAGTGTATAAATTAATAAAGAAAGACAAAGAAGAAAGAATTTAGTGCACATAATTTGCCTTTTGTTAGAGGCAGTAGATTCGTCGGCAGTTTGTTTTGTTTTGGAGATGGAGGTGGTGGAGGTGGTTGAGTTCACATTTTAACGTAAATTCTAAACAGTACTCAGTATTTATTTCACTCTACATTAAGAACTAAACTTAAATGTAATCATTGTAATAGACTGCAGTGTAACACCTTTCGTTATAGGCTGTAGATTCTTCGGCAGTTTGTTTTGTTTTGGAGACGGAGGTGGTGGAGGTGGTTGAGTTCACACTTTAATGTAAATTCTAAACAGTACCCAGTATTTATTTCACTCTATATTAAGAACTAAACTTAAATGTAATCACTGTAATAGGCTGCAGTGTAACACCTTTCATTAGAGGCAGTAGATTGTCGGCAGTTTGTTTTGTTTTGGAGATGGAGGTGGTGGAGGTGGGTGAGTTCACACTTCAATGTAATTTCTAAACAGTACCCAGTATTAATTTCACTCTATATTATATTAAGAACTAAACCTAAATAAATGTAATCACTGTAATAGACTGCAATATAACACTTTCAATAATTATAGTACTGAACTTTAATCATGATCACTACGTCACACGTGCACATTTTTTTTTTTTGCTTCATTCCTTTACGACTAGAGGTGCCAGTATCACTTCTTTTAAGCTTTGAACCTTCCATGGCAAGGCAGAAGGCAAAGGAGAGCACTGCTGAGCACTAGATGACAGTAAGAATGGCGCAACTACCGTCTCCAAAAGCAAGCAGCAGACTGGCGCCATGTGTCCGGCTGCCGCCATTTCTCCCCCTACTTTCGCATTTCGGCCTACTTTCATACGTGGTCTCGGCCTGAGTTCGGCTAACCAAAGATTCCGTCTTCTAAAAGTTCAACTTATGGACCGTTTACTGTAGTTCCTGTTGTTTAGTCAGCATACAGAAAATACGTTTCAACTGAAACTGCATAACAAGGATTCATAATGACATGATGACAAACACCTGTAGTGGGATGTCCTCTCTGGACTCTGTTGGATCTGTTTGCAGCTTTTGACACAGTAGATCGTAAAGTATTGTTGGATGATCTGCAATTTTATGACATTCTTGACAGTGCACTTTTGCTCCTTGAGTCGTATCTGCCGGACAGATCTCGGAGAGTAGTTGTTGATTATGCCAGCTCAGATTCTGCTCCCCTTCTGTTCGGAGTCCCTCAATGATCAGTTTTGGGTCCAAGTCTATTTACAAGTCTCCACGAGTAGTTTGCCGTCTTTACTTGATGCTCACGATGTGTCCTATCATTTTTATAGTGACAGCTCTATGTTAAGATGTCTGATATTAATGATACTGAGACTATGCTTGAATCTCTGATGTCTGATATTAAGATTTTGATGGCAAGGAGGAAACTGAAGATGAATGATGGTAAGACTGAGATCATCATCATCAGAGGAAACAGAAGGGTTGACGACACAGATGATTTGCTGGCTTTGAACATTGGTTTGTCACAACTTTATCCAACCAGTTCTGTTCAAAATCTGGGGGTGTACATTAATTCAAAGTTATATTACAGAGGACATGTTAATCAAGTTTTTAGAGGGTGTAACCTGCATATCAGAAATCTGTACTCTGTGTGAAAATTATTGATTAGATGTTTCCTCTTAATATTGGTCCACGCAGTGGTCTTGTCTCATGTTGATTACTGTAACTCACTGTGGATTGGTCTTCCAAATAATATACTAACAATATTTCAGTCTGTGTTGAACAGGACAGCAAGGCTTATCGTTGGTCTCACCCTGAGAACCTTGACTAACCCTTTCTTGATTGAGCTGTTTTGGTTACCAGTAAAAGCTAGAATTGAATTTAAACTGTGTCTTATTACATTTAAGGTTCTTAAGTTTGTTGAACCAAAGTATCTTGCTGAATTGTTAAAACTCCCATGGACACACCCATGTGCAATGTTGCGTAGTGAAGATGTTTCCTTGCATCTTGACAAGCCTAGAGCCATTCACAGTCATCTTTCTCTGATCGTTCTTTTGTGCATAGAGCCCCTAGATTATATAATAGATTGCCATTGTCCATGAGACAACACTATTCTGTTGAATCCTTTAAGAGACAGCTAAAAGCCTTTCTCTTTTCAAAATGCTATGACCTGGAGAGAGAGGTACTATGATGGATGATTATAGGGCTTAATTATTGCCACTTTCACTTTTATTACTGATGAAATTTGTATTGTATATGAGAGATGTCACAATTCTTGTAATTGTAAAAGTAATGTACAGTAGGCGCGGAAAGTATTGACTTTTTTTGCCGACGTCATTCTTCTTCGCGTTAAGTGAAGTAGGGTCAGTACTACCCTCCCCTGTGATGCGAAATGAGCTGACGCTTTTTCAACGGGAGCTGGCAACCCTGCTTGATAGGTTTGGCACCACAGGAGCAGGCTCAGTAATGTTTGGGCAGCCACAGGAGGAGGATTGTCTCTGTGTGTGATGCACCATGAGGGCATGTTTTGACTCAACTAACACAGTTATTTGGTTACCTACCACATTCTCATCATGCCTAAAGTAACCACAAGCAAGGACAAACGTGTGGAAGTGGTTACTTTATACAAAGCTGGCCACAAACTCCCATTTATTGCAAATCAGATGGTGTTAGACTGAGGACAGTGCAGAGACTGGTGAAGCGGTTCAAGGACAGTGGGGAGGCCGTTCCTTCCACTCCACTTCCCAAGCCTGGGAGACCTCGTAAGACAACCTTCAGGACCCGTCAGCTGATCGCAAGGCAAGTTAGCAAGGATCCAAGGCTAACAGCACGGGATTTAAAAGAAAAGAACCCACAGTTGCTGGCAGATGTGTCTGTCAGAAGTGTGCAGCAGCTGTTGCATGACGATCTGGGCTACAGGAGTTTTTGTGCTCGTAAAAACCACTGCTAACTGCACTTCAGAAGAAAAAGAGAGTAAATTTTTGTAAGAAATATATTGCCTGGAGTGAGGAGCAATGGAAAACTGTGCTTTGGAGTGATGAGTCAACATTTACTGTCACTGGTACCCCTTCATCACGAGTGTACCGCAAACTAGGCAGTGACCCCCTGGATCCTAAGTACACTTCCAAGTTTGTTAAATACCCAGCTTCACTCATGGCTTGGGGCTGCTTTACATATTATGGTGTTGGTGAGTTGTTAATTCTACCTGCAAATGAAAAAATGAACCAGAACAGTTATTTGGAGCTCTTATGTGATGTTTTAAGTGACTCTTTTGATAAAACCAAGGCAAGAGTATTTATGCAAGATTCTGCCCCTGCACATGTTGCAAAGTCAGTGAAACAGTGGCTAACAGACTGTGAGGTTCCCTTTATTCGAGATTGGCCCGGAAACAGCCCAGATATCAATCCCATTGAGAATTTATGGGCGCACATGAAGCGGCAGCTGCGTAGTATGGACACATCATCTTTGCCTAAACTTGAGGCTGCAGCTATGGAGCAGTTTTAGTCCATCTGTTCTGCAAAACTACGCCATCAGTCTCCCCAGACGCCTTAAGAAGATAATAAAGGTGAAGGGGAATGCCAGTAAATACTAAATTCAATGGTGAGTTAGTTTATTTGTTTCTCCTTGCTAACCACAGGAATGTTTTCTTTTTTTAAGATGGCGTCAACACTTTCCGCGCTTACTGTATATGTGTGTTGAGTGCTAGTGAATTCCCAATAGAAGGACTGGTGCTTTGAAAATCAAAAGACCAGATTGTCCATCCATCCAACATCCAGTCCTTTGTTGCCCCATGAGGAGCATAGGAGCCTGGGGCTAGACAAGTTGACCCTGACATTTAAGATGCAAATGGCCAGCCTCACTTATCCCTGAGTGGCATAATGAGAGCAATAAACCCCAACTATCCCTTGGACATAAACCTACACAGACTAAATCCGATTGGAGCACCATAATTACCCTCTAAACCACCAGGCGTCATAATTTGGATATATGGTTACCACCCAGCATAGTAAATGGTTTCCTGGTAGTCACCCGTAGGCAGAAGGAAGAGGAAAGAATGAAGGAAAGATAGACAGAAGAGGAAGGAAGGAAGAGAGGAAAGGGCAGACACCCAAGCAGCACTACATTGAATGAGTGGATGGTGAGTACCCCCACCTACCACAAAAAGACCGTCATCATCATCTTTGTTTAGCGTCCTTCTCTTCCCAATGCCGGGGTTGGACGTGATATGAGTCATCTCCATCTATTTCTGTCCTCCGCGTCTTCTTCTCTTATAATTAAAACATCTCATATCTTCCATAACTACATGCCTCCAAGTTCTCGTTGGTCTTCCCACTGGTCTTCTTCCTTCTACTTCCAGCTCCATAGCCCTTCTCAAAATGCTGTCTTCTTGCTCTCTTCTGTGCACATGATCAAACCACCTCAATCCCATTCTCCGAATTCTATCCTCTATGCCCTCCACTCCATATCTTCTCACCCCCTCCATTAACACTCTGTCTGTTCACTTCACTTTTGTCATATACCTCAGCATCCTGCGATCACAAGTCAACTGGAGCCTCTCCAAATCTGCTGTCAGTACCCATGTCTCTGCAGCATACAGTAGCACAGGTCTGATGCAGGCGCAGTAGATCCTTGTACGGTGAACCTGCGGTATCCCCTGGTTCACTGACAGACTGGCCAACTCTCTTCACTTTCTCCAGGTGCTTTTGATTCTGGTCCTCACTGCCGCCTCTGCTCCGCCCTCACAGCTCATGGTGTCACCAAGATAGCATAACTGGTCTACCAGCTCCAAAACACCACCGTTCACTGCTACCTCTTGTGGTCTCACTACTGGCCCTCTAACACATGCTAGGTACCTGAAGTTCTCTCCAGTTCTCCTTACATTCCTGAGTCCAGAGCATTTGCTATGACACCACTTTGAGCACGCTGAACACCACACAGAGTTGACACTTACTCCACCTTCACACACTTCGCATGGATACCTTCCTCTCTGCAGTCTCACTGCTGCCTTCCTTCCTACCACATCAACTTTGTCTTTGATCTGTTGGCCTTCAGTCCTCATGTTTCTATCTCTCTTCTCAACTCCTCAGACATCTCCACAACTCTCACCTCTGACTCTGCCGTCAGGTCATCCGCATACATCAGCTGCCAAATGCTATCACCTACCACATCTCTCGTTGCCTCCTGCATCACTAGCACAAACAAAAGGGGGTGTAACGCCGACCCTTGGTGAACTACAACTCCGATGCCAAACTCCTCTGACGTTCGTGCAATTACTGTCAGTCTCTACCTTGAATTTGTATACAGAGCCATCACCAGTGCCACCAGTCGCTTGGGCACCATCTGCCTCCCCAGTGCCCATGCAATCTCCCTCCTTGGTATCCTGTCAAAAGCCTTTTCCAGGTCCACAAATATGTGAAACAACTCCTTTTTCTTTTCTCCATATTTCCCCTGTAATTGTCTCATGATGAAAATGGCATCCAGTGTCGACTTGCCCTGCTGAAATCCAAACTGGTTCTCGTCAATCTTTACCATCTCCCTCAACCTTGCCTCCAAGATCTTCTCCCAAACTTTCATTTCTGCACATATCCTTTTACCTTATAGATGGGGATAGTGTAGCTTTCCCCTCACTGTTCCGTCACTCTACCTTCCTCTGCTATCTCCCTAAACATCTTCAACAACTCTTTCTTTCCTGTTTCTGCAGCTCCCCTCAGTAGTTCACTGGTTACTCCATATGGGCCTGGAGCCTTGCCTCCCTTCATTCCTTTTAATGCCTTCTGGGTCTCTTCCTTTGTAACCTCCAAATTATCGGTCCTTCAACTTCTCGGTCCTCCTCAAGCTGATATTCATTCTCCGCATTCAACAACTGATGGAAATACCTCCTCCGCCTTTGCATAATGTCTTCGTCCTCCACCATAATGTGTCCATTTTTGTCTTGAATGAATTTTGCTCTACTGACATCCTTCCCTTCTTTCATCATTTGCAATTCTGAACATGCTTCTCACTCCCTCTTCATCATTCAGACTCTCACTCCACTCCTGCCATACTTGTGCTCTTGCTGCTGCCACTGCTTTCTTGATTTGGTTTGCCTCCTCTCTGTAACTTCTTTTACTTTCTTCAGTTTTGTCTCTCTGCCTTCTTTTTAATGCCTCCTTTTTCTCTTTGATAGCCTCTTGCACCTCCTCATTCCACCACCAGGTCTCCCTCTCCTTCTGTCTTCCTCCACCTGTCACTCCACACACTTCCTTTGCCACCTCCATTATTGTATTTCTCACTTCGTCCCAACTGATATTCCTGATCCACTCTTTCAGCAAGCTTTTGTTCAAATTTTCTTCTATTTTGTTCCTTTAGCTTCCACACATTAATCTTCTTCTCTCTCTTCTTTCACATCTTCCTTTTCTTTTTCACTGTCATGTCAGCACAGACCAGCCTATGCTGAGTTAGGCACTCTTCCCCTGGTATAACCTTACAATTCTTCACCTCCACTTCCCAGCACTTTTTGTACATGATGTAATCAATCTGTGATTTATCTCACCACTCTTAAATGTAATGAGATGCTCTCTCCTCTTTTTGAAATAGGTGTTTTCCACTCTCCTACTGTACTTCTGGCATAAGTTTAGCATCTCCTCTCCTTCCGGATTTCTCACACCAAATCCACATCCACCCACAACATCCTCAAAGCCTGCTCTTTCTGCTCCTACATGGCTGTTCATGTCACCCGCCAGTATACAGTAAGTATGTCGGACTCAGGTACCTCCTCCAGACAGTCAGACAGTTTTTCCAGAATTATACGGTTTTCCTCCTCTGGTCTTTCCTGTTAGGGAGCATAAACTGAGAAAATGTGCACTACCTTTTTACCCCATACCACCAAGATCTTAATGATTCTGTCATCGGTTTTCACAACCTCTATTACATCCTCAACATGTTCTTCCTTGACCATGATACCAACTCTGTTTGCACCTACTTCACCTCCACTCCACCAGAGTTTGTATCTGTCATCTCCTCTGAACATGTGCACTCCTTGTCCTTCATATCTGACCTCCTGCAGGCAACAGATGTCCACTCTTCTTCTTCTAAACACCTCCACCACCTCTTCCTCTCCCCACCAGTGTTCCGACATTCGCTGTAGCCAACCTTATATAGTAACACCTCACTATAACGGACTAATTGGGGCCCAAGCCATTCCGAAAAATGCAAAATTCCGTTAAAAGTGACATCCGGACTTACCCCTGCTAATCCGGACTTTTTCCGATATATCAGACATTAGTCCAGATTGCATCAGTGGTTTTCACCACCATTGCAGTATTGTACTGTGTTATACCTTCACTACATTAATCAAATGGTATAATAATACTGTACTGTGCACTGAAAAACATGTCTTTTACTTGTCTTATTGTGGTGAACATAGCTGAAGTGGTCAGGCAGTCCGGACTGCTTCTGGCTTTATCGGACTTTTTCCAATATATAGGAGTTTAGTCCGGTAGCTCCTCGAGTCCAATAAAAGCAAATTCCGGTCTACTGAAGTCCGTTATATCAAGGTGTTACTGTATATTGCTTCAGCGTCTCATTTTCTCACGGCCTGGATATTCTTCGCACCCTCAGCTTATTTTAAGGCTACCGGGGACTGAGGGCCATGTCTTCTTTTCCTCGACTCATAAGAATAGCTGAGGCATTGGTTTTACTCCCCTGGATGCTCTTCCTAACAGGGAAAGGGTGCATTGGTCCACTGGCACCAACAGAGACATTGATCATTCAGCAGCACAATCTTCACTGAAGACCCCCTGATGGCCGCCACCTCCACCAGGGCACGATCCTGCATTGGCACATACACTCACACACACACACACACAATTGCCCATGTTTGTAGTCTTAATTTTAATCTTACTCACACAGTCCTTGAGCCAACTGATCCATATTATTGTCTTATATTCTCCTTCCATCTCTTGCACACAACAATACATACTTCTTCTTTTGCTCTCTCATTCTCACCTGCTACTGCACATGTACCCGATTCATACTCCCTTTCTCTCACCCTTTTACCTTCCATTTAGTCTCAGTTATTCCACATATGTCCACTACTGCACCCTCAAGCACCTGGATAGTCTCTCATTCTTTCACCTCATCATTTTCAGCACCCCCTGAGGGTAGGGAGGTTTCAAGAATACTCCCCCAGTATCCCTGCTTGTTGTATGAGACGACTAAAAGGGTTGGTGGTGGGTTACTGCCCCACCCCGTAAAAAGAACTAACCAAACAAGCAAATAAAGCGCCTCACACCAAGATGGACCATACGTTGACGACTAAGGAACAGACAAAGGACATTCTGAGGGTGGGGACATGGAATATGAGAGGAGTGAATGATGAAGCGAAAGAGAGAGAGATTGTTCAGGTGCTTGAGGATGCAAGAGTGGATGCATATGGATTGACTGAAACTAAATGGAAAGGTGAAAGGGTGAGAGAATGGGAATATGGTTTAGGAATATGTGTGGGAGTTAATGAGAATGAGAGAGCAAGAGAGGGAGTATGTCTGATGATAAGCAAGAAGTGGAAGGAGAATATAAGGGAGTATGGAACAGTGGGTGCAAGGATTGTATAGGTGGTGATGAAAGTGGGTATACAAGGCGACTGTATGTGCATATGCGCTGACAGAGGACAGAGTGGTAAGAGTGAAAGATGAGTTTTGGGCAAGTGTAGAAGCATGTATGGACAAGTTTGAGAGGAGTGAGAGAGTGTTTTTGATTGGAGACATGAATGGCAAAGTTGGGATTGTACGAGTGGATGGAGTGGTTGGTCAGTGGGGTGTGCCAGCTGAGGTTGATGGGAATGGTAGTGCCTTGGTGGACATCTGTGCTGATAAGGGGTTGGCAATAGCCAACACCTACTTTCGGCACAAGATGATCCACAGGTATACATGGAGAGTCATGAGGAGGATGGATGATGAACTTGTTGAGCGAAAGGCAATGATAGATTATGTATGTGTGGATGAGCGAATGAGAAGATAAGTGTTGGATGCAAGAGTGTGGAGAGGGTGGGGGAATGGAATCTCAAACTATCACTTAGTGGTGGCCAAGGTAAGGCTGCAAAGAAAGTGGGTGAAGAGGCCAAGGGGAAGACAGGAGGAAATAGCTCCTATGAGAAGAGTGGAGAAGTTACAAGATAGTGAGAAAATGGCAGAGTATAAGAGCATAATGGAAGAAAGATTGGGAAGGTATGAGTACGAGCAGATGGAAGGGGTGGAAGATGTATGTAAGATTTTTATGGAAGAGATAGGCATAGCATGTGAGGTGGTTTGTGGAGTGAGGAGGAGGTGCAGGGGTGTGCAAGGAACTGCATGGTGGAATTTGTTTTCATTTTTGAAGGCTCCAACATGCTTGCATGCATCGGCCTTGGTCACCTAATGGCGGCTCTCCATGCTGCTCGATCTTTGGCAGCCTCCCTGTTCAGTCCCTTAACTTATGGCCTTAAGTCACACTTAATGACCTCGTCCCATGCCTTTCTCTGTCTACCCCTCCCAACTCCTCCCCCAATATTAACACTTCTCACCCTCTGTACCCAATTATCATCCCCCATCCTCTCCACATGTCCAAACCACCTCAGCCTACCTCTCCTTATCACAACACCAATACACTCCAGTCCCATCCTACCTCTCAACTCTTCCATCGTAAACGCAGCCCCCCCAGGCCTTGCACGCAGGGACACACTGCACATCGACCTAATCATTGCCATTTCTGTACGTTTAAACCTGTGAATATCCTCTTCCTTTACTGCCCAGGTCTCACTACCAAACAGCATCACACTCCTAATACATGCTGCATACAAAGACCCCTTAGCACGTAAGGAGAGTCCTCTCAATGTCAGGAGAGGCAACAGCTCCCTGAACTTCTTCCAACCACTTCTCACTCTAGCTACCGAGCTAACTCCGGCCCCACCTTCGGCACATAACATGTCTCCCAAATAACAAAACTCCTCCACACACTCAAGAGACTCACCAGCAAGTTCAATCCTTTCACGCCTAACAATCTCCACCTACTCTCCCCGACACATCACACACATGAAATCAGCATTATCTCGCAGTCTACCTCTAATACCACTACATCTCTTGTGCACCCATTTATCACAAACACTACACAAGATGGAATTACTTCCCACACCTTTGTGGCAAACTGCACTTGGCCACTCTCCCTCTCCTCTGATTGTACCGCCACCAACCCTAGATATCATCACTTTTGTTTTATCTGCATTTACCCTTAAGCCCTTGTGCCCCATACCATCTCTCCACTTCTTAAATCTTTCCTCCGCCTCGTTTTCATTCTTTGCAATCAACACCAAATCATCAGTATACAACATCTCCCACGGGAGTCCACCTCTGAAGTCACGTGAGAGGGCTTCAAGTACCATGTTAAACAACAAGGGACTCAAAACTGACCCCTGATGCACACCAACATTCACGGAAAACTCATCACGCAAAACTCCATTCACTATTACCTGGGTGCGAGCACCCATGTACATGGCCATAACCACCCTAACCAGCCACTCTTCCAAAAGAAGAAGGCATATAGTGAATGGCTAGCGGGCAGAGGTAAGGGAGAAGATGAGAGAGAGAAGAGAGGTATATGTGAGCTGGAGGAGAGAGGTGAAGAGATTGGTGAAGGAGAGAGAGTAAGAAGAAAGTGGATGAAGAGTTTGGGAGGAATCCGAGTGCAAAATGGAGGGAGAGTAAGAAATTGTTTTGGAAGGAGGAAAAGAAAGTAAGACAGTGTGAAAGGGGATGGAGTAGGGGAATGAAAGATACGAATAATAGATTGCTGATGGAGAAGAGAGAGAAATTGAGGAGATGGAATGAGCACTTTGAGGATCTGTTGAATGTAGGGAGTGAGAGCAGTGTGAGTATAAGTGGATGGAGAATGGCTGGAAGAAGAGGTGAGAGGAAGGAGGAAGAGATCAGTAGGGCGAGAGTAGTGAAAGCAGTGAAGAAGATCAAGATGGGAAAGGCCCCAGGAAATGATGGAGTGTGTTGTGAAATGCTGAAGTATTGGTGTGAGATTATTGTGGAGTGGATATGGAAATTGTGTAGATTGGCTTGGGAAGAGGGAAGGGTTCCAGAGGACTGGAAATCAGATATAATTGTTCCTTTATTGTTTTGTTTTTGAAGGCTCCAACATGCTTGCATGCGTTGGTCTTGGTCATCTAATGGCAGCTCTCCATTCTGCTCGATCTATGGCAGCCTCCCTGTTCAGTCCCTTAACCCTGAGGTCACACTTAATGACCTCATCTCTTGTCTTTCTCAGTCTACCCCTCACAACCCCTCCCCCAATATGAAACCTTCTCACCTTCACCTAATTATCATCCCCCATTCTCTCCACAAGCCCAAACCACCTCAGCCTGCCTCTCCTCATCACAACTCCCATACACTACAGTCCCTTCCTACCTCTCAACTCTTTGATCGTAAACCCAGCCCCCCCCCAAGCCTTGCACGCAGGACGCACTGCCTATCCACCTAATCATTGTCATTTTTGTACAGCTCCCTGAACTTCTTCCAACCACTTCTGACCCTAGCAACCGAGCTAGCTCCGGCCCCACCTCCAGCACATAACATGTCCCCCAAATAACAAAACTCTTCCACACACAAGCAAGTTCAATCCTGTCACGCCTAACAGTCTCCACCTGCTTTCCCCGACACGCTGCACACATAAAATCAGCATTATCTCGCAGTCTACCTCTAATACCACTACATGTCTTATGTACCCATTTATCACAGACACTGCACAAGGTGGAATTACGTCCCACACCCTTGTGGCAAATTGCAAATGGCCACTCTCCCTGTTCTTTGTACCACCACCAACCCTAGATATCATCACTTTTGTTTTATCTGCACTTACCCTTAAGCCCTTGTGCCCCATACCATGTCTCCACTTCCTAAATCTTTCCTCCACCTCATTTTCATTCTCTGCAATCAACACCAAATCATCAGCATACAACATCTCCCACGGGAGTCCATCTCTGAAGTCACGTGACAGGGCTTCAAGTACCATGATACACAACAAGGGACTCAGAACTGATGCACACCAACATTCACGGAAAACTCATCGCTCAAGTCTCCATTCGCTCTTACCTGGGTGCGAGCACCAATCCTGTGCGTTCTACTGTCCCCCGCCACGGCAGTCACACTTCCCCGCCATACGTACAACACTTACCGAGGATTACTCATTTAGTGTTTATTGGTGGATAATACTCATCAAAATGTATACCAGTGATGTTGAGTATTATAAAAATAATCATAATGTCTCACATTCCAGGAAATAAACATACGGTAGTGAAACATTATTAATATTTACGGTATTTACAATAATTGTTATTTAAAATTACAGTTCAGCAAATAGGAATAGTCATCATGAAATTCTAACAACTTCCTTATTTCTGTGTAATTGTTGTTTTGATTAGGTTATGGTACACTTATATGAGTATTGAAAATGCACAAGCAAATGGGAGGGATGTTTTTGTGTTTTTATATTTATTTTTGTGTTTAAAATTTTTACCGAAATGAAAAATAATATACAGTGTACCATTAAAAATGATTTTTTAAGAGTTTTATTTTCATTTATTATTCATTGGGTTTATCTTAAAAATAATGCAGTGACCATTGAGCAACTTTAACCTTAATTACTCAAAACTACTTGCGCGGCGCGTAAGCCCCTGTGCCACTACACACCTCAATATGTGGTAGAATACGTATTGATAGGGTTAGGCATATAACAGATAAGTTAGTTGGAGAAGAACAAGGGGGATTCGGGAAGGGAAAAGGGTGTGTAGATCAGATATTTGTTCTAAGATGTTTAGTGCAGAAGCATCTAGAGAAGGGAAAGAAAGTGTATGCTGCCTTCATGGACTTGGAGAAAGCTTATGACAGAATAGATAGGCAAGGTATGTGGAAGGTATTAAGAATATATGGAGTAGAGGGGAAATTGTTGAGTGCTGTCAAGAGTATGTACGAAGGAGCTAGGGCTACTGTGCGAGTGGATGGTGAGCTAAGTGAGTTCTTTGATCTGAATGTGGGACTGAAACGGTTGTGTGATGTCTCCATGGCTGTTTAATATATACATGGATGGGGTGGCTTTGATACATGAGGGTGAGATGTGGAAGATTCCGGTGTTGTTGTTTGCTGATGATAAAGTATTGTTGAGTGAAGATGAATGGGAGTTGCAGGGTTTGGTGAACGAATTTGGGATGTAAGGAGGAATCTGAAAGTCAGTGTAAACAAGAGTAAAGTTATGGTGTTTGAGAGGAATGAAGTCACAGAATGCATAATGAGGTTGGATGGTGATGATATGGAGAATGTGAGTGCATTCAGGTACAGTCACGCTCCCTAATTTAGACCCACCCCGAGCCAAGCCTAGAGCTGAGGGAGGCAGTAGCCACCGCTCTGAAACGAACGCGTTTATTTATTAAGAGAAATAATATATTCAGGTCTTACCTTTTTTATGCCTTATGTTTTCCAAAATCCACTGTCTAATACTGTCCAGCATTTTCCTCTTCAGTAAATGATTTTCATAAGAGGTGAGGGTGGAAAGGAATGCAGTAAGGTAGAGAATGAATGTTGGATGCAACAGGGAGGGGGGGGGGGATTGAGGGGCGGTGTTTGGGGGGGGGGTAGTAAACTCGTTCGTTTAAGAGCCGAGTCTACTGCCTCCCTCAGCTCTGGGTTTGGCTCGGGGTGGGGCTAAATTAGGGAGCGTGGCTCTACTTGTCCGGTGTTGTTGTTTGCTGTTGATACAGTATTGTTGAGTGAAGATGAATGGGAGTTGCAGGGTTTGGTGAACGAATTTGGGATGTAAGAAGAGGAATCTGAAAGTCAGTGTAAACAAGAGTAAAGTTATGGTGTTTGAGAGGAATGAAGTCACAGAATGCATAATGAGGTTGGATGGTGATGATATGGAGAATGTGAGAGCATTCAGGTACTTGGGTAGTGTTATGAGTAAGGATGAAAGTTTTGGGGATGAAGTGCTTGAAAGGGTACAGCAGGGAAGGAAGGTTGTTGGTTCACTGAAAGTGGTGATGAGAAATAGGGAGGTGAGTATGGAAGTCAAGATGTCACTGCATGATAGTATTATGATCCCTACCCTGACGTATGGAAACGAGGCATGGACCTTGCTAGAGGGTAACAAGTCAAGAGTGAGAGCAATGGAAATTAGTTACTTAGGAACATTTGGAGTGACATGGAGGGACAGATTAACGAATGAAGAAGTGAAGGAATGTTGTGAGGTGGATGTTGATGTGGTTGAGAAGGTTAGGAGAAATACACTGAGATGGTTTGGACATGTGGAGAGAATGGAAAATGAAAGACTGACTATGAGGGTGTATGTAGGCGGGGTGAAGGGATGGAGTTGAGAGGTTTATGAGGGAGGGGAGAGTGAGCTGGGGGGAGGGTAGGCAAATGGTGGGTGACAGAGCGACTTGGAGGCGTTTTGTCTGTGGCCACCCTTTTCGGGATTAGGGCGTCGGGCTATAAATAGATAGATAGACATTCCACGTCGCAATCCATACCATGTCCTTTGTTTGGTCCTTAGTCGTACCTGCTTATCTGGCCAGGTCCGAGACTTCTTGTTTGTATTTTTAGTTAGTTTTATGGGAAGGGACACTAACCCTCTGCCACCCTACTTGCTGTCACGTAGGGAACACATGTTGGTTGGTCATGAAGTTACCAACCAGTGTTGTAAATGATTTTCTAGTTCACAGGAAATCATTTGGCTTGCCACTTAGTGTAGAAGTACCCGAAAATAGAGTCTGCTACCCCAAGTGGGTGGATGGTGGGTGCCCCCATCTATGCTGTACATAAGAGCAAAAAAGCCTGTGTGCAAAGTCACAGACTGAGTTGGATTAAAGGAAGCAAGGGTTCTCTTCACCCAACCTCTGTGATAGTGATTTAGCTAGAGAAGTAATGTGATCTTTCCAAGAGAGGATGAGAAAATGAGTGTGAATATATAGAGATTTGAACAGCTAAACTTTATGAGGGAATAGACATGTAGAAAGTTGTGGCGAGTAAAAATGTGGAGGAATTGAGTATGTGAGGCATTCATAAAAACAAAGTTCTTTAACCCCAGTTATAAATAAAAGGCACATCAGGGGTCAGGTGTGCCAAAGCCTCATACCATGATTGTAGTAATGACTGCTGTGATGGATGCTCTGAGAACCAGGTGGATAAGTGAAGGGTTGAGTCATTGGCATGTGAGTTGATTGTACCAGATGTGCACTGCCATGTCACTGATGAATGAGGAAGAGAGTGTGTGACAGGACAGAACCCAGGGAACACCACTATTGATAACTTTAGAAAAAACAGTGGCTATGTATAACAGCTGTTAGAGAATGACTGGAGAGTAAACATGTAATAAAGGCACAAAATGATGGATAGAAACCATAGGATAGCAGTTTGGACAAAAGTTTTGTGCCAGATTATTGAAGGCCATTGAGATATCTAGCACAATAGCAATAATTTCACCAGAAAGAGGCTGATCTTAAATTGGAAAAGAATTTAAGAAGATTGTCAATGGAATGTTAGTAGAACCAGTACTGGCATTCAGAAAGAATTTTTATCAGAGAAAAGGTATTTTGGAATCTTCCCATTGAGGATAGGCTCAAAGCCTGTAGAAATACATGAGATTATAGCAGTTGGGCCATAGCTAGAGGATTGGAAATGATCACCCATTGTTGGGACAGCTGATTGAGAACAAACTTCTTGCTGGAGGGAAAGTTTGCAAATGATAGACAAATACAGGGTATATCAGCATGGAAGCACTCTACCATTTTTTTTTTTTTTTTTTTTGTCTCCTATACTACCACCTTTACTTCCCTGCCTTACTTTTTTCACCTCTTTCCATAACTGTCTCTTACATTCCATTTCTGCCAAGCTCATCACCCACTCTTTTCATATTCTCTAACCTCTTAACCTCCCTCCTCTTCTCAGTGTACAGATGTCTCCTGTCTTTGCACATATTTAGTCACTGTGTGATTTTTTTTTTTTTTTTTCCCACCACCTGTTTCACCTCCTTATTTTACCATGCAGTTCCTTTTGCCTCCTTGGGTATGCTTCTCTTTACCCCATGCATTATCACACATGCTGTGCTGGTTTCTCATGTGAACACTGTTAAAACATGGTGGGGCTAAAGGCGTGTCTGATTGCACAACAGAAATTTTAGAATACAAAATGGCGGCTAGCCACACCAAGTCGTAAGCTTAAAAGAGGGAAAATAGTAATCAAGTGTAAAACATGTACTAATGACAAAAAGGGGAATGAAATAGGCAAGTAAAAATACTTAAATTAATTTACTTAACACTAACATAAAGCTACAAGAACATAATCAAACAGGTTCGAACAGGATTGTCAAACTAAGACTTC
The DNA here is from genome assembly GCA_018397915.1 of Birgus latro. Classification (NCBI taxonomy): domain Eukaryota; kingdom Metazoa; phylum Arthropoda; class Malacostraca; order Decapoda; family Coenobitidae; genus Birgus; species Birgus latro. The sequence goes on along the minus strand of JAGKTI010005245.1, from coordinate 15,695 downwards.
CAAACATCAGTAATAAAGATAAAGCCTGAATAGAAACTTTGCTGAAAACCCTAATGTTCCAAACATCAGTAATAAAGACAAAGCCTGAATAGAAACTAGGCCCTGGATTGTAAAACCTCTGGGGTGGCAGTAAACTCCTGGTATAAAAATAAAGACAGACTCTTGACACTAATATAACATGTGACATTAGCTAGGGCAATAGAAGTGACTCGAGTTAACAGTTCTTATAAATAACGGCAATATCAGTAAGAACAACCTGATAAATATATCATGTGCTGACACTTAATAAACATTAACTCATGTGTGGCAGATATACTACAATTTACAAAAATGTCCCCAGAAAAGAGCATTCCAACATACCAGTCTAACTCAAGCAAGGAGGGCAGAACAGAAACTCAAGGTCAAAACCGTGGGCAGATACTGGAGGGTGGTTCAAAACAGCTCTAGAAACATCGACACAGAGCTGGGCCAGACTTTTTCCTACGTTCTGATATTTAAAAATTCGATTCACTAAACACTAAGCATGGTACTAATAAATGAATATTAAAGGTTCTGAATATTATATATGAACATAAGCAACGTATATCGGCCACACATAACACGTCCACACCCAAGAAAGAATTTTCCTGAGGGAAAATTTGTTCTTAAGAGTGCGACAGGCAATTGGCAATCACGTTATCATCTCCCTTGATGTGCTCTGCAGTATGTTCAGGTTATGCTCTTGCAGAGAGAGGCCCCAGTGGGTTAGCCTTTGATATTTGCCTTTTAACTTTAAGGGGTGGTGATCGGTGTAAACAGTGACTGTCGGCCCAAAACCAGGTATATAAACAGAAAAATTCTGCAGGGCTAGGATCAGGGCAAGTAGTTCCTTTTCAACAACTGAATAATTGCATTGAGCCTTAGAGAACTTTTTACTGAAGTAGCAAACATGATGTTCTACACCCAGATCGTCGTCTTGTAGAAGTACAGCTCCTGTTCTTACAGTGCTAGCGACAGTGGCCAGTTTGAAAGGCCTTGTAAAATTAAGAGCAAGCATCACAGGGTGACAATGCAATATTCCCTTTACAGACTTAAAAGCACTTTGACAATCCTCAGTCCAACAAAATTTCTTCTCTTTCTGTAACAAATCCATCAGTGGGGGCCACAACACTTGAAAAGTTCTTAATAAGCCATCGGTAATAACCAACAGTGCCCACGAACCTTCAAAGCTCACTCCTGGTTTTCGGTGCTGCATAGTTCTTAATTGCCTCCACCTTTGAAGAAAGGGAACAAACAAGACTGACCAACCACGTAGCCAAGGTACTAAACTTGAGCCTGAAAAAATCAATACTTCTTTAAGTTAGCTACAAGGTGAGCTTCAGAAAGCCTTGAAAGCAACATTTTTAATTGTTCTAGGTGGTCTTCCCAAGTATCACTGAACACTACTACATCATCCAAGTACACCACACAATTTGGAAGCCCACTAACAATTCTGTTCTTAAGTCTCTGAAAGGTAGCTGGGGCATTTTTCATCCCCTACAGCATCACAATACAATAATAAGTTTGACCGTCTGCCACAAAGCATGAAACTTCTTTTGCTCGCTCCATCAAAGGCACCTGCCAAAAACCCTTCTCAAGGTCCTGCATACTAATGTAGTGGGATGAACCAATGAAGTTAACACGTCTTCTAATCTAGGCAGGGGATGTATCGGTCCTAGTCAGGGCATTGACTCTGCGGTAGTCAATGCAAAATCTCACTGTCCTGTCAGGCTTGGGCTGCAGGGTCACAGGGGAGCTCCACGGGTTCACACACGGGGAGACAAGATTGTTATGCAGCATGTACTTCAGCTCCTGGTGGAGGACTCCTAGGTGCTGGGGGTAGACATGATAAGGTGGCAGCTTAATGGGGAGTGCGTCATCCATGTCTACATCATGCTCGATCTGGGTCGTCCGCCCAGGGAAGCTACCAAATACATCCTTATATGAAGAAAGAAGTGTTAATAGTTGTTGAGACTGATCTTCTGGCAAATGTGAAACCTTTTCAGCAAGGGAAAAGCCAGCCGCAGGATTGCTCTGCATGGCACTTGCAGTATCGAAATCAAAGTCCTCCTTATTTTGTTCCTGGATTACCAAACTGCCGGGAACCTCCTCACTTCAGGTGAGACTAGATGCATAGGTACAGGGACATCAGGAGTACGGTAATAAGGTTTCAGCGTGTTAACATGACAAAGTTGATGTTTTTTACCTCTGTCTGGTGTCTCCACCAAGTAATCAGTACTACCCACTTTACGCACCACTGGATAAGTGCCACAAAACTTAGCAGCAAAAGGCTGTCCTTGAAGAGGCAATAGCACTAACACTTCATCACCAAGCTTAAATTCTTGCAAACAAGCTTTCTTATCATACCACCTCTTCATACTGGTTTGAACCTGTTTCATGTTCTCTCTAGCCACTTCCAGGCATTTAGACATCCTGTTCTTGAAATCATTAACAAACTCAGGTACACTGTGGCTCGTGGTGGAATCATTAGACCAACCCTCTTATCTTTTTGGGCAAATACTAGCTCGTTAGGGGAGAAACCCAAACTCTCTTGAGGACCTTCGCGGGTGGTGAACAAGAGGAATGGCACTCCTTTATCCTAATCCTTCGAGTGATGTATGCAATACTTCCGAAGCATCATCTTAAGGGTGTGGTGGTATCTCTCTAGGGCACCCTGGCTCTGAGGATGGTATATGCTGCTCTTCACATGCACAATACCATTCTGGGTCATGGACTGCTGGAAGGCATTTTGAAAGAAAATTAGATCCTCTATCAGACTGAACCTCCTTCAGCAACCCAAAGTTATTGAAGAAATCAAGCAATGCCCGAACAATTATTTTAGACTTCGGGGAATGAACTGGAATAGCCTCAGGGTATCTAGTGGAAGAATCGATTATGGTTAACCTGCCCTGTCACGACCGCTTTTTTACCCAACCCATCCCCAGAACCAGACCGATTTTCAACTTGTCTTTTTTTTGGCTCAAACCTCCGCTTTTGGTGAAAAACATCGAAAATTCAGCGAGAAAGCGCTCACCTCAGGTGAAAAATATCCTAAACAGGTGAGAGATCCCTCACCTGGCTACCATTTTTAATGACTCCGCGCTCCATAAAAGACGCTCCCTATGCGAGGGAAACTTAACCAAAACCACACAGCCTCGTAGATATTTATTTATTTGGTTTGAATTTATGTGTAGTACAAGAGTATATTGCTTTTCACACAGTAATATAGGCAATATAAGCGTTGTTCCTTCACCAAACATGTCAACATATCACACCTACCTTGGCAGTGTTACCTCCTCATTACTTGTGTTCATTACTGACTCTGGCGCCACGTAATCTTTGTCCTCCCGCATCAGGAATCACTTTCGCCTTGAATTTCGTCGTCAGAGAGACCATGGTGCTACGTGTCTTTACTGGCCAGGTCACTGATAACAGGTGAGGTGCGAGAAAATGGCACACTCCCCGAGGGGGGGAGGGTGCACAGGGGCAGGCAGTGTTGCTGCGTGGCTGGGGGTAGAGGAAGGTCTCCCACATATGCCTACCAAAAATCTCCTATGAATCTTGAAAAATGTGTAAACGACGGGCCTTGCAATTGACTGACACGATGCACGTCAGTGAGTCTCAGCGTGAAAAAAAGTTTTGACATGCATCGTACGCCGGGGGGACAGGACGGGTTAATAGGTACTTATTACCAGAGGACGTGGGAGGCAGGGGGCCCACCATATCAACTATAGTACAAATAAATGGAGAGTCAAAAGCAGGAATGGGAACGAGAGGCGACTTAGGTATAGGTTGATTAGGCTTGCCCGTCACCTGGCAAGTATGGCAGCACCACACAAACTGGGCCACATCTGCTGCTATGGGTGGCCAGTAGATCTTTGCACCCATCCTCTCCAGGGTCTTTCTCATTCCCATGTGTCCTGAAAAGGGAGTACAGTGAGCCAACTGCAACAACTCCTTTCTACAAGCAGTGGGCACAACAGTCTGATGACAATCCCACACTCCGTCATCAACATTAACATACGGGGGCTGCTAGCCCTTCCACAATACTCCGTCCTTCACATAAAAGCAACTGCCATTTTCGACACTGCGAATATCTTCCAGCTTCTGAATCTCTGGGTCACGAGTTTTTAGCTCCTTCAATCTCAACACTCACCTCCTCGACTGGAACAGGAGACGTATCATTTGGTGAATTTATGAACGTATCTTCCAGGGAATAGCAATCGTCGGATCCTCTCTCATTTTTGTCCTCAGTCACTGTTTCTGGGCTAGTTTCCACTGTGGCTGAAGGATCACCAGACTCCCTTCTGCTGAGTGACATGTCTCTGCTCTGCTGTGTCCATGCCATGGATCTGGTCACAGTGCATGATGGAAACACATCTGCATCCTCTTTATTAACCTGCAAGGGATCATCAGGTATAGGTACCTTGAACAGTACAGGGACAATACACTTATTCACACCTGCCAAATCATTTCCCAGTAGCAGGTCAACACCCTCAAGAGGAAGAGAGTCAACTAGCCCGAGGTGCGCTTGTCCTTCATATAGGTTACACTTCAAGTCTCCATTGACCACAGGGACTACCTTCATGCCAGTAACTCCTTGAATCATCACGAACTCCTTAGTGAGGACTTTAATTTCAGGGCTTGCTCACAATGAAAGTGAAGCTCCAGTGTCACGCAGAATCTTTACAGGAAATTCTGCGCCATGTTCATGTTCATTTTTTTTGTTCATTTTTGAAGGCTCCAACATGCTTGCATGTGTCGGCCTTGGTCACCTAATGGCGGCTTTCCATGCTGCTCGATCTCTGGCAGCCTCCCTTTTCAGTCCCTTAACCTTTAAGTCACATTTAATGACCTCATCCCATGTCTTTCTCGGTCTACCCCTCCCAACCCCTCCCCCAATATTAACACCTCTCACCCTCTGTACCCAATTATCCTCCCCCATCCTCTCCACATGTCCAAACCACCTCAGCCTACCTCTCGTCATCACAACACCAATACACTCCAGTCCCATCCTACCTCTCAACTCTTCTATCGTAAGCCCAGCCCCCCCAGGCCTTGCACGCAGGGACGCACTGCACATCCACCTAATCATTGTCATTTCTGTACGTTTGAACCTGCGAATATCTTCTTCCTTTACTGCCCAGGTCTCACTACCATACAGCATCACACTCCTAACACATGCTGCATACAAAGACCCCTTAGCACGTAAGGAGAGTCCTCTCAATGTCAGGAGAGGCAACAGCTCCCTGAACTTCTTCCAACCACTTCTCACTCTAGCAGCCGAGCTAACTCCAGCCCCACCTCCGGCACATAACATGTCTCCCAAATAACAAAACTCCTCCACACACTCAAGAGACTCACCTGCAAGTTCAACCCTCTCACGCCTAACAATCTCCACCTGCTCTCCCCGACACACCGCACACATGAAATCAGCATTATCTCGCAGTCTACCTCTAATACCACTACATCTCTTGTGCACCCACTTATCACAAACACTGCACAAGATGGAATTACTTCCCACACCCTTGTGGCAAACTGTACATGGCCACTCTCCCTCTCCTCTGATTGTACCGCCACCAACCCTAGATATCATCACTTTTGTTTTATCTGCATTTACCCGTAAGCCCTTGTGCCCCATACCATCTCTACACTTCTTAAGTCTTTCCTCAGCCTCCCCTTCATTCTCAGCAATCAACACCAAATCATCAGCATACAACATCTCCTATGGGAGTCCATCTCTGAAGTCACGTGAGAGGGCTTCAAGCAACATGATAAACAACAAGGGACTCAAAACTGACCCCTGATGCACACCAACATTCACGGGAAACTCATCACTCAAAGCTCCATTCACCCTTACCTGAGTGTGAGCACCCACGTACATGGCCATAACCACCCTAACCAGCCACTCTTCCAACCCTAGCTTTCTCATTGCCCACTTCACCACCTCTCTAGGGACTCTGTCAAAGGCCTTTTCCAAATCAGCAAAAACAAAATACAATTCCCTTTTCTTGCCAATATATTTTTCCTGAAGCTGTCGAACAATGAATATGGCATCAGTGGTCCCCCTGCCTGTCATAAACCCAAACTGCATCTCATTGATATTCACTCTTTCTCTAATCATACCTTCTAGAACTCTCTCCATTACTTTCATTATCTGATCTAAGAGCTTTATACCTCTGTAATTTCCCCTTTCCAGGGCATCACCCTTCCCTTTGTACACATTTACAATTACACTCTTCAGCCAATCATCTGGGACCACACACTCATATATAATCCTATTTATCAGGTCAGTGACTAACCTCACCCCAATATCTCCTGAGGCCTTCAACATTTCGGCAGTCAACCCAGACACACCTGCCGCCTTCCCCACCCGCATCCTGCCTATTGCCTCACTCACAGTAGCAGCGTCAATCAAAGGCCAAGGCCCAAACACTGGATCACCTGGCTCCAAACCTTCCCTATCCCAATCAAACTCCTCATTCAACAACCGACTATAATGCTCTCTCCATGCATCTTTAATATCCTCACTGTTTACCACTACCCTTCCTTCATCATTCTTCACACACTGCTCGCCTACAATGTCCCGATTATCCCTCTTCACCTGATTTGCCACCCTAAAAACCATATTTTTCCTTCCTTCATGATTTAGATTATCAAGTAAAAGTCTCTGTGACTCAGACTTCGCCCTGTATACCTCTCTTCTAGCCCTGCGCTTGGCAGCCAAGTACTCCTCCCTGTTACCACCCATCTTCCATTCCCGGAAAAGCCTTTTCTTCTCCTTAACTGTGGCTTCTACACCCTCATCCCACCACCAAGTTACTTTATGTCTTGGTGGGCCTCTTGTCCAACCGCATACTGCATCGGTAACTCTCAAGAGGTTGTTCTTAAGGGCCATCCAATAGTATTATGCCAGAAAACAAATATGGAGCTAAAGAAGAAGTAGGGGCAGTACTGCTAACTGCTGCCTGGACAATGTCTCCAGAAAGTGAAGTGTCATCAGAAATGGGTGTGGACATACCACCTCCTGCCTGCAATTCAACAGTGGGCTCTTTATCCCCATGCTCTGAAATGACAACCTGAGAGGGGGAAGAAACACAAGACTCTCCAGCCACCTTTGGACCTGGAGGGCAAACAGGAGTCACCACTGGTCTGCCTCGAACAAGGTTGAAGGGCTTAGATGGCACATTCTTCTTAAAACATATCTCAACACTGTGACCTGGACACTTACAATAAGTACAAAAGTGGTAAGGGCACCTGAAAGAATTAGAGGAGATATTAGAGGGCGCAGAAGAGGGATTAGGTTTGGAATTAACGGTAAGTCTGGCTTACCCAAGTGTTGGTTACTCTGCTGAGGGGTATATTTCTTAGAGGGGAAATTCCTGGAGAATTCCTTAGGTTTATTCCCATATTTATGCAATACAAAGTCATCAGTAATGACAGCTGCTTCAGACACTGTGTTAATTTTCTTGTCTGATAAATGAATCCTTAATTCACTGTCTTAATTTATCCATGAAATTCTCAAGGATTACAATATCCCTCAGCCTAGTATAGCTTGGGTTATCACAATCTGCCACATTTTCACTTTGAATCCACATTTGCAAAGTGTCAGTCACATGTCTAGCAGATTCTAAGTAAGACTCCTGGGGGCATTTCTTAGCATTCCTAAACCACTGACCGTATGCTTCAGGTCTTAATTCATGAGCATGTAAGAGCTCTTCTTAACCTCATTATCTGAGCACTCTTGAAAACTTAAGCTGTCAAACACTCTGCGGACCTTGCCATTAAGTACAGTATGAACAAGGGTAGGCCATTGGTCTTTAGGCCACTTATTCCCAGCAGCAATTTTTTTTAAATGTGAGAAGAACTCCAAAACAAAGGGCTTGTCAAAAGGAGGTAGTAGTTTAGTGGGATCAGTAGTAGTGAAACCTGAGAAGGAATGGGAAGAATTTGTCTGGCCTTCTGAGGATCTCATACAATATTCATGCTCAAGTTTCATTTGTTCTAACTTCATCTGTTCCATCTTTGTCTGCTGTTCTGTCTTTGCCCTCTGCTCTACTTCACCTGTTCTATCTTTTCCTGCTGCTCTAACATCGCCTGTTCTATCTTTGCTTCCTGTTCTAACTTCGACTGTTCTATCATTGCTTGCTCTCTAGCTCGCTCAGTCTTTGTCTGCTCTATCTTTGCATGTTCCCTAGCTTGCTCTGCCTGTTCTCTAGCATACTCTATCTTTGCATGCTCTATCTCAAGTTTTATCTGTTCCTTGAGTCCCACTTAGCTTGCACCAACCTGACATCCTGCAAAAATCTCTTAGAGAGAGGGGAACCCCAATCTTCTGATCTAGGGCAAGGGGACTGCGGCTCTGACTATACAACACTTTCAAGCACAGGTGGGAAATTTACACGTGCTTGGACATCCCCTTCCATGACTGCTAAAGCTCGGCGCACCAATAAGTAAATATACAGGACTCAGGCAATATGACAGCTTACACAATCTTGTTTAAACCCTACAGAACCTAGTATTGACAATCCTGGCGAGGTCACCACTTTGTTACGACATGGTGGGGCTAATGGCTTGTGTGATTGCGCAATGGAAATTTTGGAAAACAAAGTGGCAGCTAGCCACACCAAGTCGTAAGCTGAAAAGGGGAAAAATAGTAATCAAGTGTAAAACATGTACTTATGACAAAAAGGAGAATGAAATAGGCAAGTAAACATACTTAAATTAATTTACTTAACACTAACTTAAAGCTACAAGAACATAATCTCACAGGTTCAGACAGGATTGTCAAACTAAGACTTTCTATCTGTCTATCCATCTATTGCCAGATGCCTCAATCCCGCACAGGATGGCCACAAACAAATTGCCTCCATGTCGCTCTGTGTCCCACCATTTCAGTACCCCGCTCCCAACTCACATCCCCCTCTCTCATGTACCTCTCCACCCCATCCCTCCATCTCATCCTCGGCCTCCCCCTTCCTCTCGCCCCCTCCATCTCACTCACATACACTCTCCTCGTCAGTCTTTCACTGTCCATCCTCTCCTCATGTCCAAACCCACCTTAACGTGTTTCTCCTAACGCTTCCTATCACGTCCACAACCACACCACAACGCTCCTTTACTTCCTCATTTGTTAGTCTCTCTCCCCATGTGACTCCACATTCTCCTCTCAGATAACTCATTTCCACTGCTCTCACTCTTTACTTCTGTCCTTCCAACAGGGTCCAAGCTTCACTTCCATATGTTAGAGTTGGTATTACAATACTGTCACATAACAACTTTTTCACTTCCATGCTCACCTCCCTGTTTCTTATCACTGCTTTCAACGAACCAGCAACCTTCCTTCCCTGCTGCACCCTTTCAAGCACTTCACCCTCCAGACTTCCATCCTCACTCATTACACTACCCAAGAACTTAAATGCACTCACATTCTCCATATCCTCCCCATCCAATCTCATTGTACATTCACTGGCTTCACTTCTCTCGAAGACCATCACTTTACTCTTCCCTACATTCACCTTTAGATTCCATTTCTTACACACTCTCCCAGACTCATCTACCAAGCCATGCAGCTCCTCTTCGTCTTCGCTCAACAACATAGTATCATCTGCAAACAACAGTACAGGGAGTTTCCAAACACTGCCCTCTCTGTCACTAGGGCCACTCCAACATCCACTGCCCGATCTTGTATCTCTTTTATAACCCCATCCATGTACAGATTGAACAACCGTGGAGACATGACACATCCTTGTTTCAATCCAACCTTCAAATGGAAAGATTCACTCAGTTTGCCATCCACACGCACTGCAGCCTTAGTACCCTCATACATACTCTTCACTGCTTTCAACAACTTCCCATCCACTCCATATATTCTTAATACCTTCCACAATCCTTGTCTATCCACCTTGTCATATGCTTTCTCCAGATCCATGAAGGCTGCATACAACTTCTTTCCCTTCTCTAGAAATTTTTCCACTAAGGATCTAAGAATGAATATCTGGTCTACACAACCTCTTCCCTTCCTAAAACCTCCCTGTTCTTCTCCAACTAATTCCTCTGTTATTTCCCTAACTCTGTCAGTAAGTATCCTACCATATACTTTTCCTATTACACTGACAAGGCAAATGCCCCTATGATTACCACACACTGCTTTTTCCCCTTTTCCTTTGTACAGAGGAATAATTATACCTGACTTCCAATCCTCCGGGACTCTACCCTCCTCCCACGCCAATCTGCACACCTTCCACATCCAGTCTATTACTATCTCTCCCCCATGCTTCAGCATTTCACCACACACTCCATCAATTCCTGGGGCTTTCCCCATTTTAACTTTTTTCATTGCTTCCACCACTTCCATCCTGCTAATTTCTTCCTGTCTTCTCACAACCCTCCCTCTCCCCGCCATTCCCCAGCCACTTATACAGTAATCCCTCTATTATTTGGATGTCCAATACTCGAACACCCTCACCATTCGGATATCGTGGGCTGCCCAACCCTCAAA
>JAGKTI010005244.1:5176-35718 GCA_018397915.1 Birgus latro | reverse complement strand
GTCCCAGATGATTGGCTGAAGAGTGTAATTGTAAATGTGTACAAAGGGAAGGGTGATGCCCTGGAAAGGGGAAATTACAGAGGTATAAAGCTCTTAGATCAGATAATGAAAGTAATGGAGAGAGTTCTAGAAGGTATGATTAGAGAAAGAGTGAATATCAATGAGATGCAGTTTGGGTTTATGCCAGGCAGGGGGACCACTGATGCCATATTCACTGTTCGACAGCTTCAGGAAAAATATATTGGAAAGAAAGGGGAATTGTATTTTGTTTTAGTTGATTTGGAAAAGGCCTTTGACAGAGTCCCTAGAGAGGTGGTGAAGTGGGCAATGAGAAAGCTAGGGTTGGAAGAATGGCTGGTTAGGGTGGAGCTCGCACCCAGGTAAGAGTGAATGGAGCTTTGAGTGATGAGTTTTCCGTGAATGTTGGTGTGCATCAGGGGTCAGTTTTGAGTCCCTTGTTGTTTATCATGGTGCTTGAAGCCCTCTCACGTGACTTCAGAGATGGACTTCCATGGTAGATGTTGTATGCTGATGATTTGGTGTTGATTGCAGAGAATGAAAAGGAGGCGGAGGAAAGATTTAAGAAGTGGAGAGATGGTATGGGGTACAAGGGCTTAAGGATAAATGCAGATAAAACAAAAGTGATGATATCTAGGGTCGGTGGCGGTACAATCAGAGGAGAGGGAGAGTGGCCATGTGCAGTTTGCCACAAAGGTGTGGGAAGTAATTCCATCCTGTGTAGTGTTTGTGATAAGTGGGTGCACAAGAGATGTAGTGGTATTAGAGGTAGACTGCAAGATGATGCTGATTTCATGTGTGCGGCGTGTCGGGGAGAGCAGGTGGAGATTGTTAGGCGTGAGAGGGTTGAACTTGCAGGTGAGGCTCTTGAGTGTGTGGAGGAGTTTTGTTATTTGGGAGACATGTTATGTGCCAGAGGTGGGGCTGGAGTTAGCTCGGTTGCTAGAGTGAGAAGTGGTTGGAAGAAGTTCAGGGAGCTGTTGCCTCTCCTGACAATGAGAGGACTCTCCTTATGTGCTAAGGGGTCTTTGTATGCAGCATGTGTTAGAAGTGTGATGCTGATTGGTAGTGAGACCTGGGCAGTAAAGGAAGAGGATATTAGCAGGTTTAAACGTACAGAAATGTCGATGATTAGGTGGATGTCCAGTGTGTCCCTGCGTGCAAGGCCTGGGGGGGGCTGGGTTTACGATGGAAGAGTTGAGAGGTAGGATGGGACTGGAGTGTATTGGTGTTGTGATGAGGAGAGGTAGGCTGAGGTGGTTTGGACATGTGGAGAGGATGGGGGATGATAGGGTACAGAGGGTGAGAGGTGTTAATATTGGGGGAGGGGTAGACCGAGAAAGACATGGGACGAGGTCATTAAGTGTGACTTAAGGGTTAAGGGACTGAACAGGGAGGCTGCCAGGGATCGAGCAGCGTGGAGAACGGCCATTAGGTGACCAAGGCCGACGCATGCAAGCATGTTGGAGCCTTCAAAAACGAAACGAAATGAAATGATGGTGTTGTAAGGGAGGTGAATGCAAGAGTGTTAGGTGGTGGACTGAGTCTGGTGAATGATAGTAGAGAGTGGAATCTGAAGCAGCTGCTGTTTGCGGATGATACTGCACTGGTGGCTGATTCAGAGGAGAGATTGAGACAGTTGGTAAAGGAGTTTGGAAGGGTGTGTGAAAGGAGGAAACTGAAAATAAATGAGAATAAGAGTAAAGTGATGAAGTATACGAGATTGGTAGATGGTAGGATGATGAATATAGTTTTGATTGGTGAGTTGCTTGAGGAGGTTGAGTGTTTAAGTATTTACGGTCACGTGTTGCTGTGGATGGAAGAATAGATGCAGAAGTGAAGTTTAGAATGAATGAAGTTGGAAAGGTGCTGGGAGGAATGAAAAAAGTGTTTAGATGTCATTCACTCAGAATGGATGTAAAGAGAAGACTGTATGAGGGTATTGTGGTACCGACTGCATTATATGGGGCTGAAACTTGGAATATGGGTGTAGCAGAGAGGAAAAGTTTGAATGTAATGGAGATGAGGTGTTTGAGGAGTATGTGTGGAGTGACGCGTATGGATCGAGTGAGAAATGATGAAGTGCGAAGGAGAACTGGAATTGTTCAGGAGATGGCTGATCGAGCTGAGCAGAGGGTGTTGCGATGGTTTGGGCATATGGAGAGAATGGAAAATGAGCGATTGGTGAAAAAGATAACTTTACCTGAGGTGAGAGGTGTAAGGCTGAGAGGAAGACCACGAATAGGATGGATGGATAGTGTGAAGTGAGCGTTGGATGCGAGAGGGTTGTCTGTTGAGCAAGGAAGAGTGGCTGTGCGTGATAGAAATGAATGGAGGGAAATTGTGAATGAATAAATGATGACGCAGCTCTGAGGAGATATTCTCCGGCATTTTGTCTGATGAGCTGGTCAGGTCAGGTGCGGGTAAGGGGATGGGTCCATTATGAGGTGGCAGTGGTAAACCAGCTTTGCTGTCAGGCCCTGCTGCGGATGTCACTGACTGTACTGAGTGGTTGACCCTCGTGCGGTGTGGTGCGGTGAGGATCTGCCCCTTCTTCCCTTTGGGGCTAAGATGCAAATGAATGTGTATGAGTGGATGAGTAAATTGGTAGTGTGTTGACCTGTCTCGGCTACCTCCCTTTTCTTGGGGGAAGCAGCCTAGGTATATAGATAGATAGATAGCTTCCACATTTCCCCAGAATTCTTTGAACATTTAATTCGCTGGATATAAATAAAGTCAAATGTTACATCAGAGAACTTAACAAAACATTTTGCCCACTCGATCCGTGTAACTTGTCACAACTGTCTTATGCCTACGAGCATAGAGCAGACTTTATCTCCAATGTAATAAATAGATGTTTCGTAGAAAGTAATTTTGTGCAGTCTGAGAAACATGTCTTCCTTAGGCCCCTACTCAAGAAACCTGGCCTTCATGTCGAGAGCATGGTAAATTATCGCCCTGATTCTAACCTGTGTTTCATGTCTAGGATCATTGAGCGGACCTTACTTGATTAACTCTTAGCACTACTGTAACATAACAGAGTACAGTAAACCCTTCTTAAGCTGAACTATATGGGGCTCTACCCTGTTTCGAATTACTGAATTTTCCTTATTACCGAATTTTCACCCCCCAAAATTGCTAAATTACCGAATTTTCACCCCCCAAAATTGCTAAGACAATACCTATTACTTGTCCTTTCAACACTAAATTAAAGAAGCATATATAAATAAATAAGTTATGACAAAAAACAATTTAGTGCATTTAATCTACCTTTAACCCCTTTAGTGCTGGGTGTATTTTCATTTTGTTCTTGCTGCCGCCAGACAATTTTAGTCAGTGTAGGTTGGATCTGTGGAAGTGCACGGGGTTGGTACAGCCTTCGTTAGCCCCTTCAGTATGTGAGTCCAGTCCTGAGTGCCATAAAATCGGCTGGAGGAAGCGTAAATAAAGTAGAAATAGACGTCACAGTACTGAAGTGGTTAATTGGTAGAAAATCATTCACAGAGGTAGTACAGACTGTCGGCAGCGTGTGTTGGAGATGGATTTTCACCCCCCCAAATTGCAAAAACAATACTTATTACTTGCCTTCTTAACACTAAAGTAAAGGAGCATATACAGTGTATAAATTAATAAAGAAAGACAAAGAAGAAAGAATTTAGTGCACATAATTTGCCTTTTGTTAGAGGCAGTAGATTCGTCGGCAGTTTGTTTTGTTTTGGAGATGGAGGTGGTGGAGGTGGTTGAGTTCACATTTTAACGTAAATTCTAAACAGTACTCAGTATTTATTTCACTCTACATTAAGAACTAAACTTAAATGTAATCATTGTAATAGACTGCAGTGTAACACCTTTCGTTATAGGCTGTAGATTCTTCGGCAGTTTGTTTTGTTTTGGAGACGGAGGTGGTGGAGGTGGTTGAGTTCACACTTTAATGTAAATTCTAAACAGTACCCAGTATTTATTTCACTCTATATTAAGAACTAAACTTAAATGTAATCACTGTAATAGGCTGCAGTGTAACACCTTTCATTAGAGGCAGTAGATTGTCGGCAGTTTGTTTTGTTTTGGAGATGGAGGTGGTGGAGGTGGGTGAGTTCACACTTCAATGTAATTTCTAAACAGTACCCAGTATTAATTTCACTCTATATTATATTAAGAACTAAACCTAAATAAATGTAATCACTGTAATAGACTGCAATATAACACTTTCAATAATTATAGTACTGAACTTTAATCATGATCACTACGTCACACGTGCACATTTTTTTTTTTTGCTTCATTCCTTTACGACTAGAGGTGCCAGTATCACTTCTTTTAAGCTTTGAACCTTCCATGGCAAGGCAGAAGGCAAAGGAGAGCACTGCTCAGCACTAGATGACAGTAAGAATGGCGCAACTACCGTCTCCAAAAGCAAGCAGCAGACTGGCGCCATGTGTCCGGCTGCCGCCATTTCTCCCCCTACTTTCGCATTTCGGCCTACTTTCATACGTGGTCTCGGCCTGAGTTCGGCTAACCAAAGATTCCGTCTTCTAAAAGTTCAACTTATGGACCGTTTACTGTAGTTCCTGTTGTTTAGTCAGCATACAGAAAATACGTTTCAACTGAAACTGCATAACAAGGATTCATAATGACATGATGACAAACACCTGTAGTGGGATGTCCTCTCTGGACTCTGTTGGATCTGTTTGCAGCTTTTGACACAGTAGATCGTAAAGTATTGTTGGATGATCTGCAATTTTATGACATTCTTGACAGTGCACTTTTGCTCCTTGAGTCGTATCTGCCGGACAGATCTCGGAGAGTAGTTGTTGATTATGCCAGCTCAGATTCTGCTCCCCTTCTGTTCGGAGTCCCTCAATGATCAGTTTTGGGTCCAAGTCTATTTACAAGTCTCCACGAGTAGTTTGCCGTCTTTACTTGATGCTCACGATGTGTCCTATCATTTTTATAGTGACAGCTCTATGTTAAGATGTCTGATATTAATGATACTGAGACTATGCTTGAATCTCTGATGTCTGATATTAAGATTTTGATGGCAAGGAGGAAACTGAAGATGAATGATGGTAAGACTGAGATCATCATCATCAGAGGAAACAGAAGGGTTGACGACACAGATGATTTGCTGGCTTTGAACATTGGTTTGTCACAACTTTATCCAACCAGTTCTGTTCAAAATCTGGGGGTGTACATTAATTCAAAGTTATATTACAGAGGACATGTTAATCAAGTTTTTAGAGGGTGTAACCTGCATATCAGAAATCTGTACTCTGTGTGAAAATTATTGATTAGATGTTTCCTCTTAATATTGGTCCACGCAGTGGTCTTGTCTCATGTTGATTACTGTAACTCACTGTGGATTGGTCTTCCAAATAATATACTAACAATATTTCAGTCTGTGTTGAACAGGACAGCAAGGCTTATCGTTGGTCTCACCCTGAGAACCTTGACTAACCCTTTCTTGATTGAGCTGTTTTGGTTACCAGTAAAAGCTAGAATTGAATTTAAACTGTGTCTTATTACATTTAAGGTTCTTAAGTTTGTTGAACCAAAGTATCTTGCTGAATTGTTAAAACTCCCATGGACACACCCATGTGCAATGTTGCGTAGTGAAGATGTTTCCTTGCATCTTGACAAGCCTAGAGCCATTCACAGTCATCTTTCTCTGATCGTTCTTTTGTGCATAGAGCCCCTAGATTATATAATAGATTGCCATTGTCCATGAGACAACACTATTCTGTTGAATCCTTTAAGAGACAGCTAAAAGCCTTTCTCTTTTCAAAATGCTATGACCTGGAGAGAGAGGTACTATGATGGATGATTATAGGGCTTAATTATTGCCACTTTCACTTTTATTACTGATGAAATTTGTATTGTATATGAGAGATGTCACAATTCTTGTAATTGTAAAAGTAATGTACAGTAGGCGCGGAAAGTATTGACTTTTTTTGCCGACGTCATTCTTCTTCGCGTTAAGTGAAGTAGGGTCAGTACTACCCTCCCCTGTGATGCGAAATGAGCTGACGCTTTTTCAACGGGAGCTGGCAACCCTGCTTGATAGGTTTGGCACCACAGGAGCAGGCTCAGTAATGTTTGGGCAGCCACAGGAGGAGGATTGTCTCTGTGTGTGATGCACCATGAGGGCATGTTTTGACTCAAATAACACAGTTATTTGGTTACCTACCACATTCTCATCATGCCTAAAGTAACCACAAGCAAGGACAAACGTGTGGAAGTGGTTACTTTATACAAAGCTGGCCACAAACTCCCATTTATTGCAAATCAGATGGTGTTAGACTGAGGACAGTGCAGAGACTGGTGAAGCGGTTCAAGGACAGTGGGGAGGCCGTTCCTTCCACTCCACTTCCCAAGCCTGGGAGACCTCGTAAGACAACCTTCAGGACCCGTCAGCTGATCGCAAGGCAAGTTAGCAAGGATCCAAGGCTAACAGCACGGGATTTAAAAGAAAAGAACCCACAGTTGCTGGCAGATGTGTCTGTCAGAAGTGTGCAGCAGCTGTTGCATGACGATCTGGGCTACAGGAGTTTTTGTGCTCGTAAAAACCACTGCTAACTGCACTTCAGAAGAAAAAGAGAGTAAATTTTTGTAAGAAATATATTGCCTGGAGTGAGGAGCAATGGAAAACTGTGCTTTGGAGTGATGAGTCAACATTTACTGTCACTGGTACCCCTTCATCACGAGTGTACCGCAAACTAGGCAGTGACCCCCTGGATCCTAAGTACACTTCCAAGTTTGTTAAATACCCAGCTTCACTCATGGCTTGGGGCTGCTTTACATATTATGGTGTTGGTGAGTTGTTAATTCTACCTGCAAATGAAAAAATGAACCAGAACAGTTATTTGGAGCTCTTATGTGATGTTTTAAGTGACTCTTTTGATAAAACCAAGGCAAGAGTATTTATGCAAGATTCTGCCCCTGCACATGTTGCAAAGTCAGTGAAACAGTGGCTAACAGACTGTGAGGTTCCCTTTATTCGAGATTGGCCCGGAAACAGCCCAGATATCAATCCCATTGAGAATTTATGGGCGCACATGAAGCGGCAGCTGCGTAGTATGGACACATCATCTTTGCCTAAACTTGAGGCTGCAGCTATGGAGCAGTTTTAGTCCATCTGTTCTGCAAAACTACGCCATCAGTCTCCCCAGACGCCTTAAGAAGATAATAAAGGTGAAGGGGAATGCCAGTAAATACTAAATTCAATGGTGAGTTAGTTTATTTGTTTCTCCTTGCTAACCACAGGAATGTTTTCTTTTTTTAAGATGGCGTCAACACTTTCCGCGCTTACTGTATATGTGTGTTGAGTGCTAGTGAATTCCCAATAGAAGGACTGGTGCTTTGAAAATCAAAAGACCAGATTGTCCATCCATCCAACATCCAGTCCTTTGTTGCCCCATGAGGAGCATAGGAGCCTGGGGCTAGACAAGTTGACCCTGACATTTAAGATGCAAATGGCCAGCCTCACTTATCCCTGAGTGGCATAATGAGAGCAATAAACCCCAACTATCCCTTGGACATAAACCTACACAGACTAAATCCGATTGGAGCACCATAATTACCCTCTAAACCACCAGGCGTCATAATTTGGATATATGGTTACCACCCAGCATAGTAAATGGTTTCCTGGTAGTCACCCGTAGGCAGAAGGAAGAGGAAAGAATGAAGGAAAGATAGACAGAAGAGGAAGGAAGGAAGAGAGGAAAGGGCAGACACCCAAGCAGCACTACATTGAATGAGTGGATGGTGAGTACCCCCACCTACCACAAAAAGACCGTCATCATCATCTTTGTTTAGCGTCCTTCTCTTCCCAATGCCGGGGTTGGACGTGATATGAGTCATCTCCATCTATTTCTGTCCTCCGCGTCTTCTTCTCTTATAATTAAAACATCTCATATCTTCCATAACTACATGCCTCCAAGTTCTCGTTGGTCTTCCCACTGGTCTTCTTCCTTCTACTTCCAGCTCCATAGCCCTTCTCAAAATGCTGTCTTCTTGCTCTCTTCTGTGCACATGATCAAACCACCTCAATCCCATTCTCCGAATTCTATCCTCTATGCCCTCCACTCCATATCTTCTCACCCCCTCCATTAACACTCTGTCTGTTCACTTCACTTTTGTCATATACCTCAGCATCCTGCGATCACAAGTCAACTGGAGCCTCTCCAAATCTGCTGTCAGTACCCATGTCTCTGCAGCATACAGTAGCACAGGTCTGATGCAGGCGCAGTAGATCCTTGTACGGTGAACCTGCGGTATCCCCTGGTTCACTGACAGACTGGCCAACTCTCTTCACTTTCTCCAGGTGCTTTTGATTCTGGTCCTCACTGCCGCCTCTGCTCCGCCCTCACAGCTCATGGTGTCACCAAGATAGCAGAACTGGTCTACCAGCTCCAAAACACCACCGTTCACTGCTACCTCTTGTGGTCTCACTACTGGCCCTCTAACACATGCTAGGTACCTGAAGTTCTCTCCAGTTCTCCTTACATTCCTGAGTCCAGAGCATTTGCTATGACACCACTTTGAGCACGCTGAACACCACACAGAGTTGACACTTACTCCACCTTCACACACTTCGCATGGATACCTTCCTCTCTGCAGTCTCACTGCTGCCTTCCTTCCTACCACATCAACTTTGTCTTTGATCTGTTGGCCTTCAGTCCTCATGTTTCTATCTCTCTTCTCAACTCCTCAGACATCTCCACAACTCTCACCTCTGACTCTGCCGTCAGGTCATCCGCATACATCAGCTGCCAAATGCTATCACCTACCACATCTCTCGTTGCCTCCTGCATCACTAGCACAAACAAAAGGGGGTGTAACGCCGACCCTTGGTGAACTACAACTCCGATGCCAAACTCCTCTGACGTTCGTGCAATTACTGTCAGTCTCTACCTTGAATTTGTATACAGAGCCATCACCAGTGCCACCAGTCGCTTGGGCACCATCTGCCTCCCCAGTGCCCATGCAATCTCCCTCCTTGGTATCCTGTCAAAAGCCTTTTCCAGGTCCACAAATATGTGAAACAACTCCTTTTTCTTTTCTCCATATTTCCCCTGTAATTGTCTCATGATGAAAATGGCATCCAGTGTCGACTTGCCCTGCTGAAATCCAAACTGGTTCTCGTCAATCTTTACCATCTCCCTCAACCTTGCCTCCAAGATCTTCTCCCAAACTTTCATTTCTGCACATATCCTTTTACCTTATAGATGGGGATAGTGTAGCTTTCCCCTCACTGTTCCGTCACTCTACCTTCCTCTGCTATCTCCCTAAACATCTTCAACAACTCTTTCTTTCCTGTTTCTGCAGCTCCCCTCAGTAGTTCACTGGTTACTCCATATGGGCCTGGAGCCTTGCCTCCCTTCATTCCTTTTAATGCCTTCTGGGTCTCTTCCTTTGTAACCTCCAAATTATCGGTCCTTCAACTTCTCGGTCCTCCTCAAGCTGATATTCATTCTCCGCATTCAACAACTGATGGAAATACCTCCTCCGCCTTTGCATAATGTCTTCGTCCTCCACCATAATGTGTCCATTTTTGTCTTGAATGAATTTTGCTCTACTGACATCCTTCCCTTCTTTCATCATTTGCAATTCTGAACATGCTTCTCACTCCCTCTTCATCATTCAGACTCTCACACCACTCCTGCCATACTTGTGCTCTTGCTGCTGCCACTGCTTTCTTGATTTGGTTTGCCTCCTCTCTGTAACTTCTTTTACTTTCTTCAGTTTTGTCTCTCTGCCTTCTTTTTAATGCCTCCTTTTTCTCTTTGATAGCCTCTTGCACCTCCTCATTCCACCACCAGGTCTCCCTCTCCTTCTGTCTTCCTCCACCTGTCACTCCACACACTTCCTTTGCCACCTCCATTATTGTATTTCTCACTTCGTCCCAACTGATATTCCTGATCCACTCTTTCAGCAAGCTTTTGTTCAAATTTTCTTCTATTTTGTTCCTTTAGCTTCCACACATTAATCTTCTTCTCTCTCTTCTTTCACATCTTCCTTTTCTTTTTCACTGTCATGTCAGCACAGACCAGCCTATGCTGAGTTAGGCACTCTTCCCCTGGTATAACCTTACAATTCTTCACCTCCACTTCCCAGCACTTTTTGTACATGATGTAATCAATCTGTGATTTATCTCACCACTCTTAAATGTAATGAGATGCTCTCTCCTCTTTTTGAAATAGGTGTTTTCCACTCTCATACTGTACTTCTGGCATAAGTTTAGCATCTCCTCTCCTTCCGGATTTCTCACACCAAATCCACATCCACCCACAACATCCTCAAAGCCTGCTCTTTCTGCTCCTACATGGCTGTTCATGTCACCCGCCAGTATACAGTAAGTATGTCGGACTCAGGTACCTCCTCCAGACAGTCAGACAGTTTTTCCAGAATTATACGGTTTTCCTCCTCTGGTCTTTCCTGTTAGGGAGCATAAACTGAGAAAATGTGCACTACCTTTTTACCCCATACCACCAAGATCTTAATGATTCTGTCATCGGTTTTCACAACCTCTATTACATCCTCAACATGTTCTTCCTTGACCATGATACCAACTCTGTTTGCACCTACTTCACCTCCACTCCACCAGAGTTTGTATCTGTCATCTCCTCTGAACATGTGCACTCCTTGTCCTTCATATCTGACCTCCTGCAGGCAACAGATGTCCACTCTTCTTCTTCTAAACACCTCCACCACCTCTTCCTCTCCCCACCAGTGTTCCGACATTCGCTGTAGCCAACCTTATATAGTAACACCTCACTATAACGGACTAATTGGGGCCCAAGCCATTCCGAAAAATGCAAAATTCCGTTAAAAGTGACATCCGGACTTACCCCTGCTAATCCGGACTTTTTCCGATATATCAGACATTAGTCCAGATTGCATCAGTGGTTTTCACCACCATTGCAGTATTGTACTGTGTTATACCTTCACTACATTAATCAAATGGTATAATAATACTGTACTGTGCACTGAAAAACATGTCTTTTACTTGTCTTATTGTGGTGAACATAGCTGAAGTGGTCAGGCAGTCCGGACTGCTTCTGGCTTTATCGGACTTTTTCCAATATATAGGAGTTTAGTCCGGTAGCTCCTCGAGTCCAATAAAAGCAAATTCCGGTCTACTGAAGTCCGTTATATCAAGGTGTTACTGTATATTGCTTCAGCGTCTCATTTTCTCACGGCCTGGATATTCTTCGCACCCTCAGCTCATTTTAAGGCTACCGGGGACTGAGGGCCATGTCTTCTTTTCCTCGACTCATAAGAATAGCTGAGGCATTGGTTTTACTCCCCTGGATGCTCTTCCTAACAGGGAAAGGGTGCATTGGTCCACTGGCACCAACAGAGACATTGATCATTCAGCAGCACAATCTTCACTGAAGACCCCCTGATGGCCGCCACCTCCACCAGGGCACGATCCTGCATTGGCACATACACTCACACACACACACACACAATTGCCCATGTTTGTAGTCTTAATTTTAATCTTACTCACACAGTCCTTGAGCCAACTGATCCATATTATTGTCTTATATTCTCCTTCCATCTCTTGCACACAACAATACATACTTCTTCTTTTGCTCTCTCATTCTCACCTGCTACTGCACATGTACCCGATTCATACTCCCTTTCTCTCACCCTTTTACCTTCCATTTAGTCTCAGTTATTCCACATATGTCCACTACTGCACCCTCAAGCACCTGGATAGTCTCTCATTCTTTCACCTCATCATTTTCAGCACCCCCTGAGGGTAGGGAGGTTTCAAGAATACTCCCCCAGTATCCCTGCTTGTTGTATGAGACGACTAAAAGGGTTGGTGGTGGGTTACTGCCCCACCCCGTAAAAAGAACTAACCAAACAAGCAAATAAAGCGCCTCACACCAAGATGGACCATACGTTGACGACTAAGGAACAGACAAAGGACATTCTGAGGGTGGGGACATGGAATATGAGAGGAGTGAATGATGAAGCGAAAGAGAGAGAGATTGTTCAGGGGCTTGAGGATGCAAGAGTGGATGCATATGGATTGACTGAAACTAAATGGAAAGGTGAAAGGGTGAGAGAATGGGAATATGGTTTAGGAATATGTGTGGGAGTTAATGAGAATGAGAGAGCAAGAGAGGGAGTATGTCTGATGATAAGCAAGAAGTGGAAGGAGAATATAAGGGAGTATGGAACAGTGGGTGCAAGGATTGTATAGGTGGTGATGAAAGTGGGTATACAAGGCGACTGTATGTGCATATGCGCTGACAGAGGACAGAGTGGTAAGAGTGAAAGATGAGTTTTGGGCAAGTGTAGAAGCATGTATGGACAAGTTTGAGAGGAGTGAGAGAGTGTTTTTGATTGGAGACATGAATGGCAAAGTTGGGATTGTACGAGTGGATGGAGTGGTTGGTCAGTGGGGTGTGCCAGCTGAGGTTGATGGGAATGGTAGTGCCTTGGTGGACATCTGTGCTGATAAGGGGTTGGCAATAGCCAACACCTACTTTCGGCACAAGATGATCCACAGGTATACATGGAGAGTCATGAGGAGGATGGATGATGAACTTGTTGAGCGAAAGGCAATGATAGATTATGTATGTGTGGATGAGCGAATGAGAAGATAAGTGTTGGATGCAAGAGTGTGGAGAGGGTGGGGGAATGGAATCTCAAACTATCACTTAGTGGTGGCCAAGGTAAGGCTGCAAAGAAAGTGGGTGAAGAGGCCAAGGGGAAGACAGGAGGAAATAGCTCCTATGAGAAGAGTGGAGAAGTTACAAGATAGTGAGAAAATGGCAGAGTATAAGAGCATAATGGAAGAAAGATTGGGAAGGTATGAGTACGAGCAGATGGAAGGGGTGGAAGATGTATGTAAGATTTTTATGGAAGAGATAGGCATAGCATGTGAGGTGGTTTGTGGAGTGAGGAGGAGGTGCAGGGGTGTGCAAGGAACTGCATGGTGGAATTTGTTTTCATTTTTGAAGGCTCCAACATGCTTGCATGCATCGGCCTTGGTCACCTAATGGCGGCTCTCCATGCTGCTCGATCTTTGGCAGCCTCCCTGTTCAGTCCCTTAACTTATGGCCTTAAGTCACACTTAATGACCTCGTCCCATGCCTTTCTCTGTCTACCCCTCCCAACTCCTCCCCCAATATTAACACTTCTCACCCTCTGTACCCAATTATCATCCCCCATCCTCTCCACATGTCCAAACCACCTCAGCCTACCTCTCCTTATCACAACACCAATACACTCCAGTCCCATCCTACCTCTCAACTCTTCCATCGTAAACGCAGCCCCCCCAGGCCTTGCACGCAGGGACACACTGCACATCGACCTAATCATTGCCATTTCTGTACGTTTAAACCTGTGAATATCCTCTTCCTTTACTGCCCAGGTCTCACTACCAAACAGCATCACACTCCTAATACATGCTGCATACAAAGACCCCTTAGCACGTAAGGAGAGTCCTCTCAATGTCAGGAGAGGCAACAGCTCCCTGAACTTCTTCCAACCACTTCTCACTCTAGCTACCGAGCTAACTCCGGCCCCACCTTCGGCACATAACATGTCTCCCAAATAACAAAACTCCTCCACACACTCAAGAGACTCACCAGCAAGTTCAATCCTTTCACGCCTAACAATCTCCACCTACTCTCCCCGACACATCACACACATGAAATCAGCATTATCTCGCAGTCTACCTCTAATACCACTACATCTCTTGTGCACCCATTTATCACAAACACTACACAAGATGGAATTACTTCCCACACCTTTGTGGCAAACTGCACTTGGCCACTCTCCCTCTCCTCTGATTGTACCGCCACCAACCCTAGATATCATCACTTTTGTTTTATCTGCATTTACCCTTAAGCCCTTGTGCCCCATACCATCTCTCCACTTCTTAAATCTTTCCTCCGCCTCGTTTTCATTCTTTGCAATCAACACCAAATCATCAGTATACAACATCTCCCACGGGAGTCCACCTCTGAAGTCACGTGAGAGGGCTTCAAGTACCATGTTAAACAACAAGGGACTCAAAACTGACCCCTGATGCACACCAACATTCACGGAAAACTCATCACGCAAAACTCCATTCACTATTACCTGGGTGCGAGCACCCATGTACATGGCCATAACCACCCTAACCAGCCACTCTTCCAAAAGAAGAAGGCATATAGTGAATGGCTAGCGGGCAGAGGTAAGGGAGAAGATGAGAGAGAGAAGAGAGGTATATGTGAGCTGGAGGAGAGAGGTGAAGAGATTGGTGAAGGAGAGAGAGTAAGAAGAAAGTGGATGAAGAGTTTGGGAGGAATCCGAGTGCAAAATGGAGGGAGAGTAAGAAATTGTTTTGGAAGGAGGAAAAGAAAGTAAGACAGTGTGAAAGGGGATGGAGTAGGGGAATGAAAGATACGAATAATAGATTGCTGATGGAGAAGAGAGAGAAATTGAGGAGATGGAATGAGCACTTTGAGGATCTGTTGAATGTAGGGAGTGAGAGCAGTGTGAGTATAAGTGGATGGAGAATGGCTGGAAGAAGAGGTGAGAGGAAGGAGGAAGAGATCAGTAGGGCGAGAGTAGTGAAAGCAGTGAAGAAGATCAAGATGGGAAAGGCCCCAGGAAATGATGGAGTGTGTTGTGAAATGCTGAAGTATTGGTGTGAGATTATTGTGGAGTGGATATGGAAATTGTGTAGATTGGCTTGGGAAGAGGGAAGGGTTCCAGAGGACTGGAAATCAGATATAATTGTTCCTTTATTGTTTTGTTTTTGAAGGCTCCAACATGCTTGCATGCGTTGGTCTTGGTCATCTAATGGCAGCTCTCCATTCTGCTCGATCTATGGCAGCCTCCCTGTTCAGTCCCTTAACCCTGAGGTCACACTTAATGACCTCATCTCTTGTCTTTCTCAGTCTACCCCTCACAACCCCTCCCCCAATATGAAACCTTCTCACCTTCACCTAATTATCATCCCCCATTCTCTCCACAAGCCCAAACCACCTCAGCCTGCCTCTCCTCATCACAACTCCCATACACTACAGTCCCTTCCTACCTCTCAACTCTTTGATCGTAAACCCAGCCCCCCCCCAAGCCTTGCACGCAGGACGCACTGCCTATCCACCTAATCATTGTCATTTTTGTACAGCTCCCTGAACTTCTTCCAACCACTTCTGACCCTAGCAACCGAGCTAGCTCCGGCCCCACCTCCAGCACATAACATGTCCCCCAAATAACAAAACTCTTCCACACACAAGCAAGTTCAATCCTGTCACGCCTAACAGTCTCCACCTGCTTTCCCCGACACGCTGCACACATAAAATCAGCATTATCTCGCAGTCTACCTCTAATACCACTACATGTCTTATGTACCCATTTATCACAGACACTGCACAAGGTGGAATTACGTCCCACACCCTTGTGGCAAATTGCAAATGGCCACTCTCCCTGTTCTTTGTACCACCACCAACCCTAGATATCATCACTTATGTTTTATCTGCACTTACCCTTAAGCCCTTGTGCCCCATACCATGTCTCCACTTCCTAAATCTTTCCTCCACCTCATTTTCATTCTCTGCAATCAACACCAAATCATCAGCATACAACATCTCCCACGGGAGTCCATCTCTGAAGTCACGTGACAGGGCTTCAAGTACCATGATACACAACAAGGGACTCAGAACTGATGCACACCAACATTCACGGAAAACTCATCGCTCAAGTCTCCATTCGCTCTTACCTGGGTGCGAGCACCAATCCTGTGCGTTCTACTGTCCCCCGCCACGGCAGTCACACTTCCCCGCCATACGTACAACACTTACCGAGGATTACTCATTTAGTGTTTATTGGTGGATAATACTCATCAAAATGTATACCAGTGATGTTGAGTATTATAAAAATAATCATAATGTCTCACATTCCAGGAAATAAACATACGGTAGTGAAACATTATTAATATTTACGGTATTTACAATAATTGTTATTTAAAATTACAGTTCAGCAAATAGGAATAGTCATCATGAAATTCTAACAACTTCCTTATTTCTGTGTAATTGTTGTTTTGATTAGGTTATGGTACACTTATATGAGTATTGAAAATGCACAAGCAAATGGGAGGGATGTTTTTGTGTTTTTATATTTATTTTTGTGTTTAAAATTTTTACCGAAATGAAAAATAATATACAGTGTACCATTAAAAATGATTTTTTAAGAGTTTTATTTTCATTTATTATTCATTGGGTTTATCTTAAAAATAATGCAGTGACCATTGAGCAACTTTAACCTTAATTACTCAAAACTACTTGCGCGGCGCGTAAGCCCCTGTGCCACTACACACCTCAATATGTGGTAGAATACGTATTGATAGGGTTAGGCATATAACAGATAAGTTAGTTGGAGAAGAACAAGGGGGATTCGGGAAGGGAAAAGGGTGTGTAGATCAGATATTTGTTCTAAGATGTTTAGTGCAGAAGCATCTAGAGAAGGGAAAGAAAGTGTATGCTGCCTTCATGGACTTGGAGAAAGCTTATGACAGAATAGATAGGCAAGGTATGTGGAAGGTATTAAGAATATATGGAGTAGAGGGGAAATTGTTGAGTGCTGTCAAGAGTATGTACGAAGGAGCTAGGACTACTGTGCGAGTGGATGGTGAGCTAAGTGAGTTCTTTGATCTGAATGTGGGACTGAAACGGTTGTGTGATGTCTCCATGGCTGTTTAATATATACATGGATGGGGTGGCTTTGATACATGAGGGTGAGATGTGGAAGATTCCGGTGTTGTTGTTTGCTGATGATAAAGTATTGTTGAGTGAAGATGAATGGGAGTTGCAGGGTTTGGTGAACGAATTTGGGATGTAAGGAGGAATCTGAAAGTCAGTGTAAACAAGAGTAAAGTTATGGTGTTTGAGAGGAATGAAGTCACAGAATGCATAATGAGGTTGGATGGTGATGATATGGAGAATGTGAGTGCATTCAGGTACAGTCACGCTCCCTAATTTAGACCCACCCCGAGCCAAGCCTAGAGCTGAGGGAGGCAGTAGCCACCGCTCTGAAACGAACGCGTTTATTTATTAAGAGAAATAATATATTCAGGTCTTACCTTTTTTATGCCTTATGTTTTCCAAAATCCACTGTCTAATACTGTCCAGCATTTTCCTCTTCAGTAAATGATTTTCATAAGAGGTGAGGGTGGAAAGGAATGCAGTAAGGTAGAGAATGAATGTTGGATGCAACAGGGAGGGGGGGGGGGATTGAGGGGCGGTGTTTGGGGGGGGGGTAGTAAACTCGTTCGTTTAAGAGCCGAGTCTACTGCCTCCCTCAGCTCTGGGTTTGGCTCGGGGTGGGGCTAAATTAGGGAGCGTGGCTCTACTTGTCCGGTGTTGTTGTTTGCTGTTGATACAGTATTGTTGAGTGAAGATGAATGGGAGTTGCAGGGTTTGGTGAACGAATTTGGGATGTAAGAAGAGGAATCTGAAAGTCAGTGTAAACAAGAGTAAAGTTATGGTGTTTGAGAGGAATGAAGTCACAGAATGCATAATGAGGTTGGATGGTGATGATATGGAGAATGTGAGAGCATTCAGGTACTTGGGTAGTGTTATGAGTAAGGATGAAAGTTTTGGGGATGAAGTGCTTGAAAGGGTACAGCAGGGAAGGAAGGTTGTTGGTTCACTGAAAGTGGTGATGAGAAATAGGGAGGTGAGTATGGAAGTCAAGATGTCACTGCATGATAGTATTATGATCCCTACCCTGACGTATGGAAACGAGGCATGGACCTTGCTAGAGGGTAACAAGTCAAGAGTGAGAGCAATGGAAATTAGTTACTTAGGAACATTTGGAGTGACATGGAGGGACAGATTAACGAATGAAGAAGTGAAGGAATGTTGTGAGGTGGATGTTGATGTGGTTGAGAAGGTTAGGAGAAATACACTGAGATGGTTTGGACATGTGGAGAGAATGGAAAATGAAAGACTGACTATGAGGGTGTATGTAGGCGGGGTGAAGGGATGGAGTTGAGAGGTTTATGAGGGAGGGGAGAGTGAGCTGGGGGGAGGGTAGGCAAATGGTGGGTGACAGAGCGACTTGGAGGCGTTTTGTCTGTGGCCACCCTTTTCGGGATTAGGGCGTCGGGCTATAAATAGATAGATAGACATTCCACGTCGCAATCCATACCATGTCCTTTGTTTGGTCCTTAGTCGTACCTGCTTATCTGGCCAGGTCCGAGACTTCTTGTTTGTATTTTTAGTTAGTTTTATGGGAAGGGACACTAACCCTCTGCCACCCTACTTGCTGTCACGTAGGGAACACATGTTGGTTGGTCATGAAGTTACCAACCAGTGTTGTAAATGATTTTCTAGTTCACAGGAAATCATTTGGCTTGCCACTTAGTGTAGAAGTACCCGAAAATAGAGTCTGCTACCCCAAGTGGGTGGATGGTGGGTGCCCCCATCTATGCTGTACATAAGAGCAAAAAAGCCTGTGTGCAAAGTCACAGACTGAGTTGGATTAAAGGAAGCAAGGGTTCTCTTCACCCAACCTCTGTGATAGTGATTTAGCTAGAGAAGTAATGTGATCTTTCCAAGAGAGGATGAGAAAATGAGTGTGAATATATAGAGATTTGAACAGCTAAACTTTATGAGGGAATAGACATGTAGAAAGTTGTGGCGAGTAAAAATGTGGAGGAATTGAGTATGTGAGGCATTCATAAAAACAAAGTTCTTTAACCCCAGTTATAAATAAAAGGCACATCAGGGGTCAGGTGTGCCAAAGCCTCATACCATGATTGTAGTAATGACTGCTGTGATGGATGCTCTGAGAACCAGGTGGATAAGTGAAGGGTTGAGTCATTGGCATGTGAGTTGATTGTACCAGATGTGCACTGCCATGTCACTGATGAATGAGGAAGAGAGTGTGTGACAGGACAGAACCCAGGGAACACCACTATTGATAACTTTAGAAAAAACAGTGGCTATGTATAACAGCTGTTAGAGAATGACTGGAGAGTAAACATGTAATAAAGGCACAAAATGATGGATAGAAACCATAGGATAGCAGTTTGGACAAAAGTTTTGTGCCAGATTATTGAAGGCCATTGAGATATCTAGCACAATAGCAATAATTTCACCAGAAAGAGGCTGATCTTAAATTGGAAAAGAATTTAAGAAGATTGTCAATGGAATGTTAGTAGAACCAGTACTGGCATTCAGAAAGAATTTTTATCAGAGAAAAGGTATTTTGGAATCTTCCCATTGAGGATAGGCTCAAAGCCTGTAGAAATACATGAGATTATAGCAGTTGGGCCATAGCTAGAGGATTGGAAATGATCACCCATTGTTGGGACAGCTGATTGAGAACAAACTTCTTGCTGGAGGGAAAGTTTGCAAATGATAGACAAATACAGGGTATATCAGCATGGAAGCACTCTACCATTTTTTTTTTTTTTTTTTTTGTCTCCTATACTACCACCTTTACTTCCCTGCCTTACTTTTTTCACCTCTTTCCATAACTGTCTCTTACATTCCATTTCTGCCAAGCTCATCACCCACTCTTTTCATATTCTCTAACCTCTTAACCTCCCTCCTCTTCTCAGTGTACAGATGTCTCCTGTCTTTGCACATATTTAGTCACTGTGTGATTTTTTTTTTTTTTTTTCCCACCACCTGTTTCACCTCCTTATTTTACCATGCAGTTCCTTTTGCCTCCTTGGGTATGCTTCTCTTTACCCCATGCATTATCACACATGCTGTGCTGGTTTCTCATGTGAACACTGTTAAAACATGGTGGGGCTAAAGGCGTGTCTGATTGCACAACAGAAATTTTAGAATACAAAATGGCGGCTAGCCACACCAAGTCGTAAGCTTAAAAGAGGGAAAATAGTAATCAAGTGTAAAACATGTACTAATGACAAAAAGGGGAATGAAATAGGCAAGTAAAAATACTTAAATTAATTTACTTAACACTAACATAAAGCTACAAGAACATAATCAAACAGGTTCGAACAGGATTGTCAAACTAAGACTTCCAAACATCAGTAATAAAGATAAAGCCTGAATAGAAACTTTGCTGAAAACCCTAATGTTCCAAACATCAGTAATAAAGACAAAGCCTGAATAGAAACTAGGCCCTGGATTGTAAAACCTCTGGGGTGGCAGTAAACTCCTGGTATAAAAATAAAGACAGACTCTTGACACTAATATAACATGTGACATTAGCTAGGGCAATAGAAGTGACTCGAGTTAACAGTTCTTATAAATGACGGCAATATCAGTAAGAACAACCTGATAAATATATCATGTGCTGACACTTAATAAACATTAACTCATGTGTGGCAGATATACTACAATTTACAAAAATGTCCCCAGAAAAGAGCATTCCAACATACCAGTCTAACTCAAGCAAGGAGGGCAGAACAGAAACTCAAGGTCAAAACCGTGGGCAGATACTGGAGGGTGGTTCAAAACAGCTCTAGAAACATCGACACAGAGCTGGGCCAGACTTTTTCCTACGTTCTGATATTTAAAAATTCGATTCACTAAACACTAAGCATGGTACTAATAAATGAATATTAAAGGTTCTGAATATTATATATGAACATAAGCAACGTATATCGGCCACACATAACACGTCCACACCCAAGAAAGAATTTTCCTGAGGGAAAATTTGTTCTTAAGAGTGCGACAGGCAATTGGCAATCACGTTATCATCTCCCTTGATGTGCTCTGCAGTATGTTCAGGTTATGCTCTTGCAGAGAGAGGCCCCAGTGGGTTAGCCTTTGATATTTGCCTTTTAACTTTAAGGGGTGGTGATCGGTGTAAACAGTGACTGTCGGCCCAAAACCAGGTATATAAACAGAAAAATTCTGCAGGGCTAGGATCAGGGCAAGTAGTTCCTTTTCAACAACTGAATAATTGCATTGAGCCTTAGAGAACTTTTTACTGAAGTAGCAAACATGATGTTCTACACCCAGATCGTCGTCTTGTAGAAGTACAGCTCCTGTTCTTACAGTGCTAGCGACAGTGGCCAGTTTGAAAGGCCTTGTAAAATTAAGAGCAAGCATCACAGGGTGACAATGCAATATTCCCTTTACAGACTTAAAAGCACTTTGACAATCCTCAGTCCAACAAAATTTCTTCTCTTTCTGTAACAAATCCATCAGTGGGGGCCACAACACTTGAAAAGTTCTTAATAAGCCATCGGTAATAACCAACAGTGCCCACGAACCTTCAAAGCTCACTCCTGGTTTTCGGTGCTGCATAGTTCTTAATTGCCTCCACCTTTGAAGAAAGGGAACAAACAAGACTGACCAACCACGTAGCCAAGGTACTAAACTTGAGCCTGAAAAAATCAATACTTCTTTAAGTTAGCTACAAGGTGAGCTTCAGAAAGCCTTGAAAGCAACATTTTTAATTGTTCTAGGTGGTCTTCCCAAGTATCACTGAACACTACTACATCATCCAAGTACACCACACAATTTGGAAGCCCACTAACAATTCTGTTCTTAAGTCTCTGAAAGGTAGCTGGGGCATTTTTCATCCCCTACAGCATCACAATACAATAATAAGTTTGACCGTCTGCCACAAAGCATGAAACTTCTTTTGCTCGCTCCATCAAAGGCACCTGCCAAAAACCCTTCTCAAGGTCCTGCATACTAATGTAGTGGGATGAACCAATGAAGTTAACACGTCTTCTAATCTAGGCAGGGGATGTATCGGTCCTAGTCAGGGCATTGACTCTGCGGTAGTCAATGCAAAATCTCACTGTCCTGTCAGGCTTGGGCTGCAGGGTCACAGGGGAGCTCCACGGGTTCACACACGGGGAGACAAGATTGTTATGCAGCATGTACTTCAGCTCCTGGTGGAGGACTCCTAGGTGCTGGGGGTAGACATGATAAGGTGGCAGCTTAATGGGGAGTGCGTCATCCATGTCTACATCATGCTCGATCTGGGTCGTCCGCCCAGGGAAGCTACCAAATACATCCTTATATGAAGAAAGAAGTGTTAATAGTTGTTGAGACTGATCTTCTGGCAAATGTGAAACCTTTTCAGCAAGGGAAAAGCCAGCCGCAGGATTGCTCTGCATGGCACTTGCAGTATCGAAATCAAAGTCCTCCTTATTTTGTTCCTGGATTACCAAACTGCCGGGAACCTCCTCACTTCAGGTGAGACTAGATGCATAGGTACAGGGACATCAGGAGTACGGTAATAAGGTTTCAGCGTGTTAACATGACAAAGTTGATGTTTTTTACCTCTGTCTGGTGTCTCCACCAAGTAATCAGTACTACCCACTTTACGCACCACTGGATAAGTGCCACAAAACTTAGCAGCAAAAGGCTGTCCTTGAAGAGGCAATAGCACTAACACTTCATCACCAAGCTTAAATTCTTGCAAACAAGCTTTCTTATCATACCACCTCTTCATACTGGTTTGAACCTGTTTCATGTTCTCTCTAGCCACTTCCAGGCATTTAGACATCCTGTTCTTGAAATCATTAACAAACTCAGGTACACTGTGGCTCGTGGTGGAATCATTAGACCAACCCTCTTATCTTTTTGGGCAAATACTAGCTCGTTAGGGGAGAAACCCAAACTCTCTTGAGGACCTTCGCGGGTGGTGAACAAGAGGAATGGCACTCCTTTATCCTAATCCTTCGAGTGATGTATGCAATACTTCCGAAGCATCATCTTAAGGGTGTGGTGGTATCTCTCTAGGGCACCCTGGCTCTGAGGATGGTATATGCTGCTCTTCACATGCACAATACCATTCTGGGTCATGGACTGCTGGAAGGCATTTTGAAAGAAAATTAGATCCTCTATCAGACTGAACCTCCTTCAGCAACCCAAAGTTATTGAAGAAATCAAGCAATGCCCGAACAATTATTTTAGACTTCGGGGAATGAACTGGAATAGCCTCAGGGTATCTAGTGGAAGAATCGATTATGGTTAACCTGCCCTGTCACGACCGCTTTTTTACCCAACCCATCCCCAGAACCAGACCGATTTTCAACTTGTCTTTGTTTTGGCTCAAACCTCCGCTTTTGGTGAAAAACATCGAAAATTCAGCGAGAAAGCGCTCACCTCAGGTGAAAAATATCCTAAACAGGTGAGAGATCCCTCACCTGGCTACCATTTTTAATGACTCCGCGCTCCATAAAAGACGCTCCCTATGCGAGGGAAACTTAACCAAAACCACACAGCCTCGTAGATATTTATTTATTTGGTTTGAATTTATGTGTAGTACAAGAGTATATTGCTTTTCACACAGTAATATAGGCAATATAAGCGTTGTTCCTTCACCAAACATGTCAACATATCACACCTACCTTGGCAGTGTTACCTCCTCATTACTTGTGTTCATTACTGACTCTGGCGCCACGTAATCTTTGTCCTCCCGCATCAGGAATCACTTTCGCCTTGAATTTCGTCGTCAGAGAGACCATGGTGCTACGTGTCTTTACTGGCCAGGTCACTGATAACAGGTGAGGTGCGAGAAAATGGCACACTCCCCGAGGGGGGGAGGGTGCACAGGGGCAGGCAGTGTTGCTGCCTGGCTGGGGGTAGAGGAAGGTCTCCCACATATGCCTACCAAAAATCTCCTATGAATCTTGAAAAATGTGTAAACGACGGGCCTTGCAATTGACTGACACGATGCACGTCAGTGAGTCTCAGCGTGAAAAAAAGTTTTGACATGCATCGTACGCCGGGGGGACAGGACGGGTTAATAGGTACTTATTACCAGAGGACGTGGGAGGCAGGGGGCCCACCATATCAACTATAGTACAAATAAATGGAGAGTCAAAAGCAGGAATGGGAACGAGAGGCGACTTAGGTATAGGTTGATTAGGCTTGCCCGTCACCTGGCAAGTATGGCAGCACCACACAAACTGGGCCACATCTGCTGCTATGGGTGGCCAGTAGATCTTTGCACCCATCCTCTCCAGGGTCTTTCTCATTCCCATGTGTCCTGAAAAGGGAGTACAGTGAGCCAACTGCAACAACTCCTTTCTACAAGCAGTGGGCACAACAGTCTGATGACAATCCCACACTCCGTCATCAACATTAACATACGGGGGCTGCTAGCCCTTCCACAATACTCCGTCCTTCACATAAAAGCAACTGCCATTTTCGACACTGCGAATATCTTCCAGCTTCTGAATCTCTGGGTCACGAGTTTTTAGCTCCTTCAATCTCAACACTCACCTCCTCGACTGGAACAGGAGACGTATCATTTGGTGAATTTATGAACGTATCTTCCAGGGAATAGCAATCGTCGGATCCTCTCTCATTTTTGTCCTCAGTCACTGTTTCTGGGCTAGTTTCCACTGTGGCTGAAGGATCACCAGACTCCCTTCTGCTGAGTGACATGTCTCTGCTCTGCTGTGTCCATGCCATGGATCTGGTCACAGTGCATGATGGAAACACATCTGCATCCTCTTTATTAACCTGCAAGGGATCATCAGGTATAGGTACCTTGAACAGTACAGGGACAATACACTTATTCACACCTGCCAAATCATTTCCCAGTAGCAGGTCAACACCCTCAAGAGGAAGAGAGTCAACTAGCCCGAGGTGCGCTTGTCCTTCATATAGGTTACACTTCAAGTCTCCATTGACCACAGGGACTACCTTCATGCCAGTAACTCCTTGAATCATCACGAACTCCTTAGTGAGGACTTTAATTTCAGGGCTTGCTCACAATGAAAGTGAAGCTCCAGTGTCACGCAGAATCTTTACAGGAAATTCTGCGCCATGTTCATGTTCATTTTTTTTGTTCATTTTTGAAGGCTCCAACATGCTTGCATGTGTCGGCCTTGGTCACCTAATGGCGGCTTTCCATGCTGCTCGATCTCTGGCAGCCTCCCTTTTCAGTCCCTTAACCTTTAAGTCACATTTAATGACCTCATCCCATGTCTTTCTCGGTCTACCCCTCCCAACCCCTCCCCCAATATTAACACCTCTCACCCTCTGTACCCAATTATCCTCCCCCATCCTCTCCACATGTCCAAACCACCTCAGCCTACCTCTCGTCATCACAACACCAATACACTCCAGTCCCATCCTACCTCTCAACTCTTCTATCGTAAGCCCAGCCCCCCCAGGCCTTGCACGCAGGGACGCACTGCACATCCACCTAATCATTGTCATTTCTGTACGTTTGAACCTGCGAATATCTTCTTCCTTTACTGCCCAGGTCTCACTACCATACAGCATCACACTCCTAACACATGCTGCATACAAAGACCCCTTAGCACGTAAGGAGAGTCCTCTCAATGTCAGGAGAGGCAACAGCTCCCTGAACTTCTTCCAACCACTTCTCACTCTAGCAGCCGAGCTAACTCCAGCCCCACCTCCGGCACATAACATGTCTCCCAAATAACAAAACTCCTCCACACACTCAAGAGACTCACCTGCAAGTTCAACCCTCTCACGCCTAACAATCTCCACCTGCTCTCCCCGACACACCGCACACATGAAATCAGCATTATCTCGCAGTCTACCTCTAATACCACTACATCTCTTGTGCACCCACTTATCACAAACACTGCACAAGATGGAATTACTTCCCACACCCTTGTGGCAAACTGTACATGGCCACTCTCCCTCTCCTCTGATTGTACCGCCACCAACCCTAGATATCATCACTTTTGTTTTATCTGCATTTACCCGTAAGCCCTTGTGCCCCATACCATCTCTACACTTCTTAAGTCTTTCCTCAGCCTCCCCTTCATTCTCAGCAATCAACACCAAATCATCAGCATACAACATCTCCTATGGGAGTCCATCTCTGAAGTCACGTGAGAGGGCTTCAAGCAACATGATAAACAACAAGGGACTCAAAACTGACCCCTGATGCACACCAACATTCACGGGAAACTCATCACTCAAAGCTCCATTCACCCTTACCTGAGTGTGAGCACCCACGTACATGGCCATAACCACCCTAACCAGCCACTCTTCCAACCCTAGCTTTCTCATTGCCCACTTCACCACCTCTCTAGGGACTCTGTCAAAGGCCTTTTCCAAATCAGCAAAAACAAAATACAATTCCCTTTTCTTGCCAATATATTTTTCCTGAAGCTGTCGAACAATGAATATGGCATCAGTGGTCCCCCTGCCTGTCATAAACCCAAACTGCATCTCATTGATATTCACTCTTTCTCTAATCATACCTTCTAGAACTCTCTCCATTACTTTCATTATCTGATCTAAGAGCTTTATACCTCTGTAATTTCCCCTTTCCAGGGCATCACCCTTCCCTTTGTACACATTTACAATTACACTCTTCAGCCAATCATCTGGGACCACACACTCATATATAATCCTATTTATCAGGTCAGTGACTAACCTCACCCCAATATCTCCTGAGGCCTTCAACATTTCGGCAGTCAACCCAGACACACCTGCCGCCTTCCCCACCCGCATCCTGCCTATTGCCTCACTCACAGTAGCAGCGTCAATCAAAGGCCAAGGCCCAAACACTGGATCACCTGGCTCCAAACCTTCCCTATCCCAATCAAACTCCTCATTCAACAACCGACTATAATGCTCTCTCCATGCATCTTTAATATCCTCACTGTTTACCACTACCCTTCCTTCATCATTCTTCACACACTGCTCGCCTACAATGTCCCGATTATCCCTCTTCACCTGATTTGCCACCCTAAAAACCATATTTTTCCTTCCTTCATGATTTAGATTATCAAGTAAAAGTCTCTGTGACTCAGACTTCGCCCTGTATACCTCTCTTCTAGCCCTGCGCTTGGCAGCCAAGTACTCCTCCCTGTTACCACCCATCTTCCATTCCCGGAAAAGCCTTTTCTTCTCCTTAACTGTGGCTTCTACACCCTCATCCCACCACCAAGTTACTTTATGTCTTGGTGGGCCTCTTGTCCAACCGCATACTGCATCGGTAACTCTCAAGAGGTTGTTCTTAAGGGCCATCCAATAGTATTATGCCAGAAAACAAATATGGAGCTAAAGAAGAAGTAGGGGCAGTACTGCTAACTGCTGCCTGGACAATGTCTCCAGAAAGTGAAGTGTCATCAGAAATGGGTGTGGACATACCACCTCCTGCCTGCAATTCAACAGTGGGCTCTTTATCCCCATGCTCTGAAATGACAACCTGAGAGGGGGAAGAAACACAAGACTCTCCAGCCACCTTTGGACCTGGAGGGCAAACAGGAGTCACCACTGGTCTGCCTCGAACAAGGTTGAAGGGCTTAGATGGCACATTCTTCTTAAAACATATCTCAACACTGTGACCTGGACACTTACAATAAGTACAAAAGTGGTAAGGGCACCTGAAAGAATTAGAGGAGATATTAGAGGGCGCAGAAGAGGGATTAGGTTTGGAATTAACGGTAAGTCTGGCTTACCCAAGTGTTGGTTACTCTGCTGAGGGGTATATTTCTTAGAGGGGAAATTCCTGGAGAATTCCTTAGGTTTATTCCCATATTTATGCAATACAAAGTCATCAGTAATGACAGCTGCTTCAGACACTGTGTTAATTTTCTTGTCTGATAAATGAATCCTTAATTCACTGTCTTAATTTATCCATGAAATTCTCAAGGATTACAATATCCCTCAGCCTAGTATAGCTTGGGTTATCACAATCTGCCACATTTTCACTTTGAATCCACATTTGCAAAGTGTCAGTCACATGTCTAGCAGATTCTAAGTAAGACTCCTGGGGGCATTTCTTAGCATTCCTAAACCACTGACCGTATGCTTCAGGTCTTAATTCATGAGCATGTAAGAGCTCTTCTTAACCTCATTATCTGAGCACTCTTGAAAACTTAAGCTGTCAAACACTCTGCGGACCTTGCCATTAAGTACAGTATGAACAAGGGTAGGCCATTGGTCTTTAGGCCACTTATTCCCAGCAGCAATTTTTTTTAAATGTGAGAAGAACTCCAAAACAAAGGGCTTGTCAAAAGGAGGTAGTAGTTTAGTGGGATCAGTAGTAGTGAAACCTGAGAAGGAATGGGAAGAATTTGTCTGGCCTTCTGAGGATCTCATACAATATTCATGCTCAAGTTTCATTTGTTCTAACTTCATCTGTTCCATCTTTGTCTGCTGTTCTGTCTTTGCCCTCTGCTCTACTTCACCTGTTCTATCTTTTCCTGCTGCTCTAACATCGCCTGTTCTATCTTTGCTTCCTGTTCTAACTTCGACTGTTCTATCATTGCTTGCTCTCTAGCTCGCTCAGTCTTTGTCTGCTCTATCTTTGCATGTTCCCTAGCTTGCTCTGCCTGTTCTCTAGCATACTCTATCTTTGCATGCTCTATCTCAAGTTTTATCTGTTCCTTGAGTCCCACTTAGCTTGCACCAACCTGACATCCTGCAAAAATCTCTTAGAGAGAGGGGAACCCCAATCTTCTGATCTAGGGCAAGGGGACTGCGGCTCTGACTATACAACACTTTCAAGCACAGGTGGGAAATTTACACGTGCTTGGACATCCCCTTCCATGACTGCTAAAGCTCGGCGCACCAATAAGTAAATATACAGGACTCAGGCAATATGACAGCTTACACAATCTTGTTTAAACCCTACAGAACCTAGTATTGACAATCCTGGCGAGGTCACCACTTTGTTACGACATGGTGGGGCTAATGGCTTGTGTGATTGCGCAATGGAAATTTTGGAAAACAAAGTGGCAGCTAGCCACACCAAGTCGTAAGCTGAAAAGGGGAAAAATAGTAATCAAGTGTAAAACATGTACTTATGACAAAAAGGAGAATGAAATAGGCAAGTAAACATACTTAAATTAATTTACTTAACACTAACTTAAAGCTACAAGAACATAATCTCACAGGTTCAGACAGGATTGTCAAACTAAGACTTTCTATCTGTCTATCCATCTATTGCCAGATGCCTCAATCCCGCACAGGATGGCCACAAACAAATTGCCTCCATGTCGCTCTGTGTCCCACCATTTCAGTACCCCGCTCCCAACTCACATCCCCCTCTCTCATGTACCTCTCCACCCCATCCCTCCATCTCATCCTCGGCCTCCCCCTTCCTCTCGCCCCCTCCATCTCACTCACATACACTCTCCTCGTCAGTCTTTCACTGTCCATCCTCTCCTCATGTCCAAACCCACCTTAACGTGTTTCTCCTAACGCTTCCTATCACGTCCACAACCACACCACAACGCTCCTTTACTTCCTCATTTGTTAGTCTCTCTCCCCATGTGACTCCACATTCTCCTCTCAGATAACTCATTTCCACTGCTCTCACTCTTTACTTCTGTCCTTCCAACAGGGTCCAAGCTTCACTTCCATATGTTAGAGTTGGTATTACAATACTGTCACATAACAACTTTTTCACTTCCATGCTCACCTCCCTGTTTCTTATCACTGCTTTCAACGA
This sequence comes from Birgus latro, assembly GCA_018397915.1. Classification (NCBI taxonomy): domain Eukaryota; kingdom Metazoa; phylum Arthropoda; class Malacostraca; order Decapoda; family Coenobitidae; genus Birgus; species Birgus latro. The sequence goes on along the minus strand of JAGKTI010005244.1, from coordinate 6,348 downwards.
ACCAGCAACCTTCCTTCCCTGCTGCACCCTTTCAAGCACTTCACCCTCCAGACTTCCATCCTCACTCATTACACTACCCAAGAACTTAAATGCACTCACATTCTCCATATCCTCCCCATCCAATCTCATTGTACATTCACTGGCTTCACTTCTCTCGAAGACCATCACTTTACTCTTCCCTACATTCACCTTTAGATTCCATTTCTTACACACTCTCCCAGACTCATCTACCAAGCCATGCAGCTCCTCTTCGTCTTCGCTCAACAACATAGTATCATCTGCAAACAACAGTACAGGGAGTTTCCAAACACTGCCCTCTCTGTCACTAGGGCCACTCCAACATCCACTGCCCGATCTTGTATCTCTTTTATAACCCCATCCATGTACAGATTGAACAACCGTGGAGACATGACACATCCTTGTTTCAATCCAACCTTCAAATGGAAAGATTCACTCAGTTTGCCATCCACACGCACTGCAGCCTTAGTACCCTCATACATACTCTTCACTGCTTTCAACAACTTCCCATCCACTCCATATATTCTTAATACCTTCCACAATCCTTGTCTATCCACCTTGTCATATGCTTTCTCCAGATCCATGAAGGCTGCATACAACTTCTTTCCCTTCTCTAGAAATTTTTCCACTAAGGATCTAAGAATGAATATCTGGTCTACACAACCTCTTCCCTTCCTAAAACCTCCCTGTTCTTCTCCAACTAATTCCTCTGTTATTTCCCTAACTCTGTCAGTAAGTATCCTACCATATACTTTTCCTATTACACTGACAAGGCAAATGCCCCTATGATTACCACACACTGCTTTTTCCCCTTTTCCTTTGTACAGAGGAATAATTATACCTGACTTCCAATCCTCCGGGACTCTACCCTCCTCCCACGCCAATCTGCACACCTTCCACATCCAGTCTATTACTATCTCTCCCCCATGCTTCAGCATTTCACCACACACTCCATCAATTCCTGGGGCTTTCCCCATTTTAACTTTTTTCATTGCTTCCACCACTTCCATCCTGCTAATTTCTTCCTGTCTTCTCACAACCCTCCCTCTCCCCGCCATTCCCCAGCCACTTATACAGTAATCCCTCTATTATTTGGATGTCCAATACTCGAACACCCTCACCATTCGGATATCGTGGGCTGCCCAACCCTCAAA